>VDFB02358595.1:157780-176291 GCA_007258455.2 Sequoia sempervirens
ATTGCTAGATACAAGTAAGATGCACATATGATTCAATTTTCAAGTGATAATATGTACTGCAATAGTTTCTAGAGTCATCTAAGTGAAGACAAGTCTTGTTGGTTAAGGTAAGTAGAGGGAGATAATAGATGCCACCACATTTCACTGCATCTTGATATTAGGCTTTGTTGATTGAAAGACAAGCTCATATGATTAGTTGGTATGCTCAGTTCAAGTTTCAAATGTCTTTGTCTACCACAAGTATGATTTTCAATGTTTTACATCAAGACTATGTAATCAAAGTGTTTTAGGGATACCAACATCAGTTTTCAAGTGTTTGCACCAACATAAAATAGCTTGAAATGGTAAAAGGAGAGTATAGGAATGTTTGGAAAGCCATATAATACTCATGGCATGATCCGCATGATGTTATTTTTGTTTCTTCGGTACTGCTTTAGGTCTAGATATAATGTATAGAAGATTAAGTGTTTGTTGGGCCAAATTGGTATGTTGAGATTGTTGGCCCACATATTTACAAATTGGTATGTTGAGATTGTTGGACCACATTTTTCATTACATCAAAGGATTGATTTATCAACGACCGATACAAATGGTAGAGACATGGATCGCATGGGAGGCAATTAGTCCCTTATCATGAATCCTAAGGGGAGCGTTGACCATCTGCCAACAATCTCCCCCTTAATGTTACCCGAGGGGATTCTAACCCATGAAACAACACTCTGATACCAATTTTTGGGCCACATTTTTCATTGCATCAAAAGATCGATCTATCAACACTTGATACAAATAGTAGAGACATGGATCACATGAGAGGCGGTTAGTCCCTTGTCATGAATCCTGAAGGGAGCACTGACCATCTGCCAACAAAGATAATTGCACTAGGTGTTTGGAAGTATACACCAGTGTGGAGATGTGTGCTAAAGTAAAATAGGTTTAGATTATCTCTTGGTTTGAACTGCATTTGATTTCTACTTACCACAAATGTCTTGGGAGCTGAAAATCATGGTCGTTGCATGTTTCATCTTGGTCAACAAAGAAGAAAGTTTTTGAAGAGTTGTGGAGGATATAAATTTAAGATTAATATTATTAAAAGGATAATGCGATGTGTGTTAGCAAATATAATGTGCGAATAAATTAACCACAAGAGTTATTTTTATAATGAAATGTGGAAAGGATCAGTTCAGGCATGGTAGCTCAGTAGTGATGTTGTTGCAGAGATAGTGGAATTATTTGTGATGATAGAAGATAGGTATTTGAAGGTATTTTGATGTTGTGGAGCTTGGTAGAGTGGTTGTGTAGAAGTAAGATAGTAATGTAGAGTTTGGAAAGGTCAATAGAAAGTTGAAGCAATCTATTTTTGTGAAAGAAACATTTGAATCAGATAAGTATCTTTGTACAGAGGTTGTAGCCTCATTTTTGTTGTAAGTATTGTAGCACTTGAGGGAGTTGCAACTTCCTTTGTGTTTTATCCCATAAATGATAATGTAATATGCTTTATTTGTGAGGATGAATTTGGACAGTAGATCCAAGCAGCTTGCTCACCGTGGTTTTTCCCTTCTAGGGTTTTCCACATAATTTGGTGTTACAGTTATGTGCTTATGTGTTCTTTTGTTTCTCGTGGTTTAAATGCTTACATTTGATTAATTTATATTGGAAGTAAAGAATTTGATTAAGTATTGATTCACCCACCCTCTCAGTACTTCTATGTGTTCAACAATTGGTATCAAGGCTAAGTTCCTTGATAAAGTCTAACAACTGAGGTAGATCTTGGAGTGGAACACATGGGAACTGAAGTAATATTTAATGATAAGAATCCTCCATAAGATGATAAAGATATGTTAGTATTTAATGAAGAAGATTGTGATTTTGAAGGAGAACTCATTTCTACACTAGAAGATTTGGATGTAGCAAGGAGAGAAAATGAAGAATATAAGATCAAGCTCAAAGAATTAAAAGAAGCTATTGTCAATTTGAAAGCTCAAGTTGAAAAAGGTAAGAAGGTTGCATATTGTCTAAATGCTAAGCTCAATGAAAAATCCGTTAAATGCCCCAAACTTGAATAATAAATTGTCTCTCTGAGGAAAGAATTGGAGAAAGCAAAGGACTAGATAGATAAAGGTCTAAAACTCAATAAAATCACTATCATCCTTGATCTCTAAAGAATAAGGGTGGTATTGAATTTTAAAAATGTCATTCAAAAACAAATATACCTAAAGGCATGTTTGGAATGAAAAAGGAAGAGGCCTATTCTAAAAACTTTGAGAAGACTAAAGATGAGGAGCAAGATTTGGATGATGAATTCATAAAAGTCAGTGATCTTAAGAAGTGCTTTAAGAGATCTCCTCCTAGATAGGTTGCTACTCCTAGTTTCTCTCAATACTTTTATGGTTATTGTTACTCTTGCAATAATTCAGGTCATAAGACTATTGATTGTAGAACTAAGGCAAGAAGAAATTATTACATGATAAATAACTCATTTATGTCTCCAAGACATGATGCTATGGTCTCTCATTCCTTTTATGGTTTCTACTATGCATGCAATAAGTTCGGTCATAGGTTTGTTGATTATAGAATTAAAGAAAGGAGAAATGGTTTGGCTCTTAAATATAATATTGTCAACTACAAGTGCAATATCTTTGGGTATAAAGCAATATTTTGCAAGAGTGGTTTTTTAGAACCACTTGTTCAGCATAGGAAGATAGAGGAAACTCTGACTCAACAAAAGAAGGAAATGGTAAAGATATGGAGAAAGAAATTAGAGCATATAATGAGAAGAAGGAATAATTTGTGCTTTTGTCTAGCATAAAAGACTTCATATTTGATTAAGATAAGGAATACATTCAATAAGAGCTAATCATTGCATAGTTATTTCCCCTTAAATAATTGTGGCTTCTACAAATGGAAGCTAGGAACATAGATGTTTTGACATGAAATTGATAAAAGAGTATGATAATCATGTAGGAGAGTTTCAATCACCTAAATTTTCAGAGTAAGAACATGATATGCAAAGGATTATAGAATGAATTTGGGTCTTTGAGGAGCTATAGAGCACTTTGGCAACAATTTACCTAACAGCCCGAAAAGATGCATTAATTGTGAAAAGCTAAGGAAAATGTAAGTTGTGCTTCATTTTCACCATCTAATCTCATTCAAAATCAAAGCATTTGCATCTAGAGCAGAGAAAAGAAGAAGGAATTCAGAGGATCTGGTGAATTTGAGAGTAAAGGAGCTGAAGGTGAAACCCTAGCAATTGAACACAAAGGCATTTTTCAAAGTTGCTATTTGATAAAAGCCTAGTTTTTGAGTTTAAAGAAGATTTAGATGGTGACTCCTCAATTGGTGGATGTTATTAAGAAACCAAGGCCGAAATATAAGAAATATCCTAATAAGGTCATGGAGGTTGATAAGGATGGAGTGTTCTCCAATGTTTTGACAGATGTTGTATACACAGAGGATGTCAAGATATATATTCACTCCACGTTGAATGAGATCAATCATGTGAAGTTTTAGGAGCTTAGAGATAAACTCTTAGATGATGATAACTAAAAACTAGATTATGAAAATATAGGAGCTAAATGGATGGATATATGGAAGGATTACCTTGAATTTTGTGATGAACATGAGTGGGTGAGGTATGTTTTGAGTAGAATTCATGATGATTTTATGTATCTTGATAATCCCTATAGAATCATTAAGGAATAAATTAGGGTTGTTATTGGTTTGAGTTCAACCAAACCAATTTTGGTGATGAAATCTATAAAAAATGAGAAGGTTATAGAACTGACTAGGGAAAATTTTGACAAAAGGACCCTGTGTGTAAATGACATAACCGATCCAAGGGTTTGATATGCAGCAATGGGAATTGCCTATAAGGTTTGTTTCAAAAATAGAGAGGGATCATCCATTGGTACCACGATTCACACTGCTTACCAGATGGTAAAGGAAGGAAAATACTTTGACCTCTATGAGGTCATGAGAGAGTAGTTGATGGAAAATCTAAAGAGAGAAAAGGAAACAAGCTACAACTTCAGGTATGGTACCCTTATCATTTGCCTTGCATTTTACTTCCTAAATGAATTACCTAGTTTTAAGGGTGAGGTCTAGAAACAACACATTCCTGTTGTTGTAAAAATTAAAAACCATATGAGAGGTTTTGGTGATAATAAGAACTACAACATAATGTACTAGGGCTTTTTCAAAACCCTACAAACTGACATGCAATCCAGAGACAAAGCCCCCTTCAGGATTGTACAAAGATACAAAGGAAAAATCATATTTTTGGTCCATAAATATTATACTTACATGGAAGTTGTAGAGCCAAGGATAGCTTGGATTCCAAGATTTCCTTTTGAGGTCTTTGTACAAGAGATATAAACTTGTGTTGATATTCTTCTCAGCAAACCCAAGGACACAACATCAGAAAGGTTTGGAACTTATGATGAAATAACAGATAAGATAAATAAAATAAGTATGAAGGGGCATCTTAACAAACATAGAGATGAATTACATAAGAAATAGGTTATTCCACCAAAATCTACATCAAAAACCACTATTGAGGATCCCCAATCTAGTCTTGTTAATCCACTAGTTTCCCAAGGACCTATAAGGACTAGTAGGTCCATATATGTAGCTACAAATACTCTGTAGCCCTCTGGATCTACATAAACTACTTCTATTGGAAGAAGAGTTGCATCTAAAACCTTAGCAGAGATGAAAACTACAAAGAAGAAGCATGCAAGGCCTAAACAACCTGCCAAAAGGAAGAAGGTTTAAATAGAGGAGATTGAAGAGGAAGAAGGAGAGGAAGGCACCTTTAAGCTAAAGAAGAAAGAAAATTAAAACTAAGAAAACTCCTCTGGTGGCACCTCCACATGAGCCTCACCAATTAGAGGCAATCTTCAATGGGATTGTGTATCATTGTATACTAAAGGAAACATCAAAGCTCCATTTGGACATGCCTCCTACAGATTAAAAGACTATTGTGAAGGTTATAGTGATCTACATGATCAGATATAATGTGTCTTTAAGTGATATTATTGGAAAGGTTTTGGAGAGTCTTGCTCAGGATCTAAGGCAAAGGAGAGAAAGAGCCATAGAAATGAATGGAGATTTGAGACAAGAAGCTCTTGACAAGGCTAGATCTTCTATTTCTCAAGAATAAAAAGATAAAATTTCTCAAATGCAAGCTCAGGAGCTAAAGACAAAGCATAAGGTAGATGTCCTTATGAGCATGGATAAAGACAATAGAGATAAGATTAAAAAGGAGACTAAAGAAGTGACAAATAAAATTCTTGAAGAAGTGAAAGATGTTGACAATGTGGAGTAACCACGTATATCTCCACCCCACATTGTAGTATCTTCTATGTATAACATTGATTAGTAGAATCCACAAGAGGAGCAAGAAGAGAAAGTTGCACAAGGTGAATGAAATGCATCTCCTAACCATAATGTTGTGCATAGTAGTCCTCCTCTAGAAAATACAGAGCAACATGGTAACCTTGATCAACAAGAGGAGCAAGTAAATGTTGATACAAGGGAGAATTATAAGAAAGTGCATGAAACATCTTTCTCATCCTCTCCTATAGATTCAATCAAGGAGTTTTTGGCACAACAAATGCAGATTCAACCAGTGGTTACTCTACAACTATTACAACTATCAATGCTTGATGGACAAGTTAACTTGTCTAGTATATCTCCTCTCCACAAGTTACAACTGGGAGATATACTTCAATCCACCGCAAGATAATAAATTCTACAAAAACAAGTTGAAGGAGCTGAATTTTTGGAAGAAGCAATACAAATAATTCAGGAGGAATTTCCTAGGGAAAAAAGAGATCCATCTCTTCCTCCCACACAGAAGATGGAGCTTCTATTGGAGTCTTTCAAAGCGCACTCATCTTATATGGAGAAGCATGTAGAGAAAAAGGTAATTGAACAATTGAATAAAAAAAGAATGGCTAATGCCTTAGGTAGATGTGCTAAGACACATAATAAATTGCAAGAGAATATGAAAAGCATTCCAAAATGCTTAGAGGATGTCAAAGTGTTGTATTAAATTTGTTTAAAATGTCTAGCAACTACAAAGAACATAAAGGATCAAATTGACTCTATTGAGTCACAAATAACTCAAGTGGCCAATATATATGATCTAGTCAAGGATAAAGATGGTGCTACAAGGGCACAAATAGAAAGTTTACACTCCCAGCTGAAGCATATTCTAGACCAAAGAGAGAAAATCAAAGGAGAAATTGGTAAATTAAGAGAAGTAGTGAGTTTGAGGTTAGCATCCTTGATTGGCATTTTGATAGAAGTAAAAAAAATTGTTCAAAAAGTAAAGGTACCAGCTACTTTGGAAGAAGAAGAAGAATTGTATATTCAGCTTGAAAGACAAATGCACATTCTATCTTTAGCAAAGGAGCACTGGGATACAACTCTTACCCAGATGAAGGTAATTTATAAGAATGTTTTTCCTTCTAAACTTAAATAGAAGATTTGTTGAAGGTAAGACAAATTTTGATTTTGTATAGATATGCAGAGAGTAAGACAGGAATAAATAGTGTTATTTTTTATTTGAACAAGGCATTATGTATATATTATCTATGTATATCGTAAGGAAATTGAAGAATAGTTTTGTTATATCAGTTTTAAAGTGACAGAGGCTACTTCTTAGGGGGGTGGACCAATAAAGAATAATAAGGTTTGTATAGATAGGGGATTCTATGTGTTTTTACCAGCACAAAGGAAGACCACTAGCCCTTTGCTCTTGATGTCAAATGGGGAGAAATTGCATATCAGGTTGTTGTTTCCATCAATGATAAAGGGGGAGATTGTTGCATATGTTTTCATTGATGTCAACTAAGTGGTGATATCAAAGAAGTAGATCAAAGGAGTGATGATGATAAATATCATTTGTACACAATTTACCAGCATATCAAAGGAGTAGTGATGGTAGAAGATAAGAAGATCAATATCATTTGTACACAATCATACCTTATCTTTTGAAGTTCATGTGTAAGTTCATGATAAGTGTATGTTATCAATAATATTCGATGACTTGTGATGATAATTAATGTAATGAAAGTTATGTTTGGATGATTGAAGTCATGTGGCTTGGTGTTGGATAAAGAAAGTTGCAAAAAAGTTTGAATAAATTTGGTTAGGTAAAGTTCAAGTCAAGAAAGGTGTCACAGTCTTAGAAGAATATATCACATTTTATCGCATTTTAATTTATGAGCCTACAGATAGAGAAGATAGCTTGTAACTTCTTTCAAGTATGTGTGGTTCAAATTTGAGATCATGAAACTTACCGCAAAGTGTTTTAGAGTCAGCATAGTGAAGGCACTAGTGAAACAGGGTACTTGCAATCTCAAAGAGATAATATAATTCTCTGCACTTCTCCGCTATTGAAGATATGGCTGTGTAGTTTGGAGGATTACTAGATACAAGTAAGATTCACATATGATTCAAGTTTCGAGTGATAATATATACCACAATAGTTTTCAGAGTCATTTGAGTGAAAACAAGTCTTGTTGTTGGTTAAGGTAAGTAGAGGGAGATAATAGATGCCACTGTATTTCACTGCATCTTGACATTAGGCTTTGCTAATTGAAATATAAGCTCATATGGTTAGTTGGTATGCTTGGTTCAAGTTTCAAGTATCTTTATCCACCACAAGTATGATTTTCAATGTTTTAAATCAAGACTATGTAATCAAGTGTATTAGGGATACCGACATCAATGTTCAAGTGTTTGCGCCAACATGAAATAGTCTAAAATGGTAAAGGGAGAGTATAGGAATGTTTTTCAAGCCATATAATGTTCATGACATGATTTGCATGATGTTATTTTTGTTTCTTTGATATCGCTTTAGGTCTGGAGCTAATATATAGAAGGTTAAGTGTTTGTTGGGCCAACTTGGTATGTTGAGATGATTGTGCCAGGTGTTTGGAAGTGTGTGCTAGTGTGGAGATATGTGCTAAGATATAAAAAATAAAAATAAAAAGTCTTGATTATCTCTTGGTTTGAACTGCATTTGATTTCTACTTACTGCATATGTCTTGGGAGCTATGAATCATGGTCGTTGCATGTTTCATCTTGGCCGACAAAGGAGAAATATTTTGAAGACTTGTGAAGGATATAAATGTAAGATAAATGTTTTTGAAAGGAGAATGTGATGTGTGATGTGTGTTAGAAAAGATAATGTGCAAATAAAATAATCACAAAAGTTGTTTTGATAATGAAATGTGGAAAGGATTAGTTGAGGCATGGTAGCTCAACAATGATGTTGCTATGGAGATAGTGGAGTTATATGTGATGACAGAAGATAGGTATATTAAGGTATTTTGATGTTACCGATCTTGGTAGAGTGGTTGTGCGGAAGTAAGATAGTAATGCAGAGTTTGGAAAGGTCAGCAGAAATTTAAAGTAGTTTATTTTGTGGAAAGAAACATCTAATTAGATAGTTATATGTGATGACAAAAGATAGGTATATTAAGGTATTTTTATGTTACCATCTTGGTAAAGTGGTTGTGCGGAAGTAAGATAGTAATGCAGAGTTTGGAAAGGTCATCAGAAATTTAAAGTAGTTTGTTTTTGTGAAATAAACATCTGAATTAGATATGTATCTTTGTACAGAGATTGTAGCCTCATTTTTGTTGTAAGTGTTGTAGCACTTGAGGTACTTGTAGCCCATAAATGATAATGTAGTATATTTTATTTGTGAGGCTAGATTTGGACAATAGATCTAAGCAACTTTCTCACTGTGGTTTTTCCCTTCTAGGGTTTTCCATGTAAGTTTGGTGTTATGGTTGTGTGATTATATATCTTATTTCTCATGGTTTAAATACTTACATTTGATTAATTATTTTTAGAAGTAAAGAATTTGATTAAGTACTGATTCACCCCCCCTCTCAGTACTTTTGTGTGTTCAATAATATCTCAACTTGACAATTCACATGTATCACACCATATACAATGAGAATCTATATGCCAATACAAAATTATTTTGAGAACACCCCTATGACAAAAGAATAAATTATAATGATCATTATAGCTAAATCCATAATCACAAAATAAACAAGTGCAAACAAGAGAGGCATTACACCTCTAGTTCCATAGTGATACCCCATAACTCCCATCCTTCAATATTTTCCTTTTGTTAGAACTGAGATATAGCTCATTACCATGTTAGAATTGGATTATGGCTCCAAGATCTTGGACCAAATGGAAAGCACCAAAAAAGAGATATGACAAAGAATAAATTGTATTCAATGTCAATGATATGAGATGATTGTTTTACAATGAGAGATACCCCTTGGTTATATAGCCAAGGTGAGATGCAAAATGTCATAGGATTATGACAAGTGTCTTAATCATATGACATGAGACAACTAATCACACTTACCTAGGTTCACATGTAGTTATTCAAAAGATAAGATAACAACTAATGACAACTAACACCTTCTAAAAGATTCCTTCCTATGACCTAAGTAAACTTAACATGTGTAAATAAGTCCCCTAGTAATGAATAACTAGGTGCAAGACTTTATTTACACCAACACTATGCTTACATTGCAACAAAAATATAATCTACATCTATTCAAGCATATATCAAATGATTAGGTTATCAAAGAGCAAGGATCATTGGAAGCTTTCAGCTTTGTTATGTTTTGCTAATATGTTTGCTTCATGTGCAGGTACAGGTACAATTAGGTCATTTCAATCGACAAATGTTGTTATGAGTGGTGAGAAATGTGGCTCCCATGAGGGTTGAGCCCAACTCATAGCAATAACATAAGCAAAATTTCAATGTATCATCAATACATAAGAGTCATCAAATATTCAGAATAATCATATCATTAAGGACAGTGAGTATCCATTTCCTCATTACAAATGGAGCAGTTGAAAGTTTTCGGAACTGTACAATGATCATGGGAAAAGTGAACAAAAAGGGACAAGCATATTCATGACAGCCTGTAATGAAAAAGCTCGAGCATGTACAAAGTATTGGAAGAAGCCTGTGGCCTGCATGATGAACACACCCTCAAAACAAAGATGGAAAAGCCATGATTTAGAGGGATAGTTGTTTTCTTTTATACCTGGAGGTGAATTCAAATGAAGAGTTTTTACATACTATGTTGCATATAATGGAAGATCGAATATCCATCTCCAGACAAGGGTTTCAAGAAGGCGTGTCACAAGATGTAAAATATTTTCTTTTTATTTTCTTTCTAAAGGTAAGTAAATGAGCCATGGCCGCGCCTACCCTTCCAGATCAAAACACATATAGTAAGAGGGAGTATTCATGATTGTTGTTCGCTCTAATCAAACAATTTTATAGACAAAAGTAGAAGCAAATGCATAAATTAGAATATGAAGAACTTTCTTCTTTTTCTCATAGAAAATAAGTTTCAATGCCACAAAAAAGAGTTTCAGATGTTACTCATGGCAGCCTTAGATGCAAAGATATCAACAAAAAACACAAAAGATAAAAATCCATCAGAGAATAATGGAGGGTGCAGCCAGAAAAAGCCTGAAAATACTTTCAAAATGGAGAAGATCAGACTTACCAATGCTACCATGGAGTAAATAAGTGTAGGTCGAGGTTTTCCAATGGCGTCTCCATCAGGTTAGCAGTGTCAAATAGCAACGACAGTGAAAGAGTCAAGCAAAAGACAAGAAAACATATCAGGAAGAATGATTATGGCGCAACTGAAAACCCAATATAATGCTTCAAAAATGGTAAAAAATGCTCAGTTTTGTGACAAGAAGGAGATTACCATGGGTTTTCTGTTGAAATCACTCATAAAACATCCAAAAAAGTGCAGGTCGAGCTCCAAACCTCAGCACCATGGCGGCTAGCAATAGAGTGTTTCGAAATGAATAAGTGAAAAATGGAAAATTTTAGGCTTTGAATTGCTTTTACTTGCCCTAATTCAACTAATGATTCTTTTTGACTATGTTTTGTTTAAATCATTTCACATTTTTGAAGATTCCATAGTCCGTCAAAGTCAATAAACCTAATAATGTGAAAGGCCGTGACTTATGAAGTCTTTTGTTTTTGAGATATAGAATTCATTTCCACTTAATACCTATTGCATGGAGTTAGGAAAGAAAAAATAGTAAATGAAAATTAAATATTAAAGGTAATGTTTATTACCTTAATATTTAACATATAAGTGTAAAAGGCAAAACTATCAAATATTAAATATTAAAATAATCATTGAATGATTATTTTTAACATTTAATCAAATGAATGCCTTTTCAAATCCATGTAAAGAATGCAAGTGAAAGCTAATTGGAGGACTAAAATCATGCAAATTACGGAGATTATTGGCACTTTGCTTCAGTTTCACATCAGATTATCAACTGAAGATTAATCAATACAAAGATGGAGTTCTAGTCATCATGGGCGAGTTGATAAAAATGAGGTAGTTTTTGCATGTTTTGGCCCATTTTTTCAGGGATTTCCAGTTTAGTTCGAGTGACCCATGTGTCAATCATGAGTTGACCTTGACTTTGAGCCTGAGTTCACTCATTTTTTCATGAGTTTGAGCTCTTCTTTTGGAGATATTTATTTCTGCTCGGGATTTTCCTTGGAGTTATCATTTTTACACTGAAATTGACTTTCAGTTTCACCTTCATGCCTTGGAGAGGCTTTTTGTATAAAGTGATATGACTTAGTCATTTTTCACTAGTTCTTGTTTTCTTCCTTTGCCTTCAACAAAGAGACTTCATGTAACTCAACTTTTAGAATTTAATAAATTATGCAGCAGTCTTTATAGGTTATCTTAGAGTATCATTTGCAGAGTTTTTCTTTTGTTATTGCAAGTTAGATATTAGCCTTCTTAAATTCAGGTGTTTTGTTTTATGAATGTTTTGGATGCAAATTTAATGTGTTTTACATCAAAGCCTTTAAATATCTGTCACATTCATGAATGCATGTACACAAAAAAAATGATCTCAGTTGCAGGTCATAAATTGTGCTTATAATACATTCATATCTTTAAGTTGTGAAAATAAATTCTTTCTTCATAAAGAATGAGTTATCAGGCCTTTCTGTGAATCATTTATGTAGTTAAATTATTCAATATGAGTTGTGAAAATAGGCTTGTAAGGAATCAGTTGTGAATTAATCTGTTTTCTTTAAATCAAATAGGTGCATCACCACAGTTCAACTTTTCCAGTCTTGCATTAGATTAAGTCTTTTTCCCTTTTCCCATCAAAGTTTCAAGTCCATAATTAGAGAATCATATAGGAACCAACCTAGAATCTAGAGGTCTATCTTCACCATAGGAATACCCACATCCTGAAGATAGTTCCCATTTTTTAACAGATTCCTAAATTTAGCCATTCAAGCATTTAGGTGCAATCTGTTTGACAACAATTATGTAATCACCTTTTAAATAGATTACACAACCTAGATTTGAACCACAATTGTGTGAGGTGTAATCTCTCCTCTCAGAAAGGGGAGGTGCCCTTATTACTACTAATTGAAACTAAAGTAAAACTAATTAAGTATTCACAAAATGTACACTACAATTACGAGATGGGGGTGTGTCACATTCGTACTTCTCTATTTTTTTAGAGAATATGTTTTACAATGCTTCACGGTTGGTAGTTATGATTTAGTACAACTTCAAACTAAAAACAAAGCATTAATTCCAATATCTCTATCTTGTCAAAGCAAAGCTTAGAGATACCAACATGATAATAATAAACAATAAAATAAGAAAGAAAAGCTCATGAAGGCACAAATTCGTTCTATAGCTTTTCACCGATGGATCCTTGAGAGATGTAATGATTGTTGTATTAGAAGAAAAAAGTCTTCTTAGATACAACAATTCCACGAACAGTGTGAATAAATACAAGCACAAAGTCTTTTAGATAATCCACCAATAGTTATCCAAATAATATCACAAATTTGAATAAAGAGTGCAACACAAAGTTTACACATATTTATTCAAAGCCCTTAGATCTCACACACTAATCACTACCAATCTTAATCAAATCCAAAAGATAATCAATCCAACACAAAGTCTGGTATGCAACTTTCTTCTTTATTGATCAAAATAGATACACAAGGATGAACACAAAGTTTCATGTATTTGCTTCTCAAAATGGTCAGCACTTCATTGCAGAAGATTAAAGATCCAGATTACAAAAGAATTCCCTCATATTTATAAAAGAGAGGGAAGAGAAAATCTAGGAAAAGTAGGTGAGCAAATTTAGGAAAATATCACCTACCTAAAAGACATTCAACAATGTTGTCCATCATTATAGGAAAACATATCTGATTTTATATGTAATTACATTTTGCAAAATGACATGTAAAATGTCAAAATTTATTTACATAAAGCATGAAAAATGCTAAAACTGGGAAATCTAATCTAAGGAAAAATTTGGCCTTCTTCAACATCTTTCTCCATGAAAAATTCATGATGACATGCACTTCATCACTGTCTGGCATTGGAGTGTACTTTGGAGATGACGAGGATTATTGAGATTAACTCCTCCAATGAGATTGAAGACTTTTTGATGCCTTTCAAATCTAAAATAAGCTAGAAATCCATCATTTTGTTCATTTAAGCTATTGAGAAAGCTTTGTCTTCAAATTCTTCTTGGTGCTAAAAATCAACACTTCAGCATATTAAAGGACTTGGGTAGTTTCATGTAAAAGCGGTGAAAAACAGAGCTTCTACATGTGACTTGTGGTTTGTGATGTAGAAGCGCTAAAAAATAGAGCTCCTACATGTGCTAGAAAATGACTAAGGCATGAAATATGTAAGAGCGGTGAAAAACAAAGCTCCTACATGTGACTTGTGTTTTGAGATGTTGAAGCGCTAAAAAATAGAGCTCCTATATGTGCCAGAAAATGACTAAGGCATGAAATATGTAAGAGCGATGAAAAATAAGGCTCCTACATGTGACTTGTGTTTTGAGATGTAGATGCGCTAAAAAAAAGAGCTCCTACATGTGCTAGAAAATGACTTAGGCATGAAATATGTAAGAGCGGTGTAAAACAGAGCTCCTACATGTGCATAAAATTTTCTAACTCCCAAAACTGAATTTTCACAACTTGGTTTAAAATGCAAATTTTGACGAACTAACAAAGGTGAATGCTCAGAATGAATTTTTGAGGATGGGTGACCATGCATGAGGACCAATGCAATTTTCCTTGTTTTACGTGCTTATAGTATGTGGGCTACAAAACATACAAGTTTTGTAGGGGTTATCCCTTGAATTGAGCTCATTGAATTCAAGGATAACACACACTCTATGTTCTCACATAACCATGTGAAAATTGGTGATAAAAAAGTGACAAAAATCTAATTTAAATAGTTTATTGTAAGTTTTATATGAGTTCCAAATGAGATTTCATAAAAATAAGTTTGTTTAGGTCAAAGTAGTTCATGTCTAGTTTTTGGGAGAATATAAGTATAAATCCATTTTAAACTATGGAAATTATAAATTAAAACATATTTCATGTTCATTTTATTTCAAACCTGAGCATATTAACATCAAAATTATATTTAGATCATTACATTTGGCTAGAGAGAGTATGGATATGCATGATTTGGAGGGCCTCAATAATTTGGTGGCATGAGATATTGTGACTTTATTTTAATATCCTCTTAAGTACCTTGCATGACTAATGGTTTATTTGGAAACAATAACCTAATTCATAGTTATGGTTATTTTTATGGGACGTTTTTCCATGATAGTTTTCATGTGAAGGTTTTTTCTTGAAAATTTCTACAATGAACTTGGGGAAAGCATTATTAGATAGAGAATGTTTCAAATTTCCATATTATTTTGATGGTAGTAATGTGTATTTTTTAGCATTTTTTGATAGGTTGTTAGTTAAGAGGAATTTAGCATTGCTTGGATTTCTATTCCATGATAGAAATTGGTTTTTATTTATGGGATCTTTTATCTAAAGACATGTCTTAGACTTCTAGCTGAAGAAAATATTCTTGTTAAAATGTGCATGTTCTTAACATGATTAAGGTTATTATGAGTCTCAAGGGGTTGAAATATAAGTACTTTAAATATTTTTCTTTTATAATGGTAAATTTTAATAACAAACTTGAGGGAGAAATTTGGTCCATAGATGTATTTTAGATATGTTATCCTTTTATGCATCTATGAATGATAGATTTGAAGGTATGTTACATCTACTTTAGGATTTAGGTATATTTATTCCTATGAAGGAAAATAACAAGGTGTATACAATTGAATTTAACCCACTTATTTGGGATGTAGGCCTTCTTATAGCTTTCTTTCAAGATGTTAGAATGATAATAAAATATTTGGTCATTTCTCATCACAATGGGATTTAGGATGTAACCAATGATATCTCCCTTTGGGCCTATAAAAATAATACACTAACATAGGAAAATCGACAATTAGAGTTGATTGATGGTATTTAGTTGGTGGATCTACAACAATTTGTGACCTCTAATATTATAGCAAAGGTTGTTTTGATGTTTGGTGAGGAAATGGTTTTTAGATCTAGTGAATATTGGTGCTCTATTTATGGGGGTGCATGTGTTCCTCAATGGAGAGTGTATAATACTTAAAGATTTTTTTGCTAGGATAATAAATAGTTTGTATAGGTTTTTTTTATGTTATGTTTTTTGTTATTGGTTTGGTAGGTGTCAATGATGGTGAAGGATGGCATGGTTTTTTTCCTTATTGATTGTTTGTTATTATAGGGGTAAAATTTTAGAACCATGTAACACTTTTAACCAACAAGTGGTTTTGGGAAAATTGTTTCACCCTACACAATTTTGCTGAGACTATTTTACTCAAAACTCCTTGGCACTTAAGTGACACAAAGTGTTTTGAGTGAAACCTTTTCACTTGAAGCTATTAAATATATATAATAAAAATTGAAGTAATATTTTGATTGAAATATTTTTGGGCAAAAGAGTTTTAATTGAAACAATTTAACTCAAAATTGTTTGTGGCAACCCATGTGTTGACCTAACCCCTCTTTTGGGAAAAATTCAATAAAAAGTAAATTCCAACTCTAGATTTCTCCAACCAAATGTACTTTCATGAAAATATATAAAACTACTCTTTTGTAGAGCTTGACATCTACAATATATTTTGATAAATATTCTAATTAGTTTTAATATAATTTATTTTATTTTATCCCAAGTGGGTTATTACAGTCAAACATGAGGTTGATCACATTTTTTTAAATACTAATTTTTTTTAAAAAAGAAGAAGTATATGATACAATAGAGGAGAGAATAATCTCCAAGATGGTATAATTTTTTATTTTTAATTATAAAAAATAGACAAAAGTTGGTGTCTCATGTGAAATTTTGAGTAAATCTAACTTTAAAAATTATTAAAAAATAAATATTAATCAAAAATTTATTTTTTCTCCATGCACTAGATTTTCAAGTTTTTTTTGATAAAAGAGATAAAACCCATATATTACACTAGATTTTCAAGTTATCTAAGTGAGATAAAAAATAAATAAAAATCTAAACTTGCTATACTTTTGCGACATCCCATTGACCTTACTTTTTTTAAGAACTTCAACAATTAAAATAATTCTTTTAAACTTATAAAAATCATATATCCAACTAACTTAAAATTAAAAAATTTAAACATAAACTAAATTAAGAGTTTAAAATTTTTTTTTGGTAAGCACTACTAAAGGGAGTAGCTCCCTATATTATTTAAAACAAAGATAGTTACATCAAAAGGTTGGGGAAATACAATCAGAGGTAGCCCACACCCTCAACAACATCCAACATCCTAACTATTACATTTTGGTCAATGAGATCCAGATTCCCATCCAGAAACGTCATGATGAAATCCTCGGCATTATATTTCTACTCAACACCTACCTTGAAGAGTTTCCATGCCTTTTGGAGTTTGGTCTTTTTCTTTTCCTCATTCAAATTCAAAATACCCAACACCAGCCTATAATTAGGCCCAGTTGGCACACCATCTATGGCAGACATGACTGAGTTAAATAGTTCTTGTTGAATGTAGTGACTCACTGCCCGAATGCCCTACAACCTGGTGCTAAGAACTTGGATGTAGTTACTAAAGAAGCACTCCAGAACCAAGCCATCAAGTGTATGGCCCACAACCTAGAAATCATCACCTACTACCTTGCGAATGGCCTCCTTTTTCTCAGCCACTTTCTGAAATAGGTATGCAATCTACACTTCATGGGAATCAACCATTGGACCAGCCTAATCGGTAGTCCTGCATCAACACACCACATCAAATTGCGTCTCCATGACATATATGATAGAGAGCCAAACCACTACCAAGAATTTATAGACAAAGAGTAGGTCCCTAGTAGCATGATTGAGAGCAAAACAAAGATTACCAAATCTTTCCTTTGCTGAAACTAGCCAAAACATATCAAAGAAAGCCATAAGAAATCGCCAAGGTACAAACACATCTAGAAAAAAAGGACTCACATGCCACCACAACAAGAAACACTTCATAGTGAGGAGCCACGCCATAGCCAAGAATCCAATCAAAAGATCCAAGATGATGGGAAAAATAGAACCTCGCTGTCAAAAACAAATAAGTCCGCATAGTAAATCAACAACCACCCTAAGGCGACTTCTCATACTGTAGAGCCAATCCAATACATATGTGCCATAAGTAGAAACATCACCCCGATTAGTTCATGTGAAACCTGACAGCGGACCGCCAACTCATAGGGAACAACATACGTGAACAAACTAAAACAAAGCCTTCTTGAGATTATGCACCTAGATTTCAGAGACATGTTGTTTAGTCGGAGCCACAACACTCGCACTATCCTTCTTTATCAGATTCTCCAAATCGCTTGGATGGGAAGAAGCATCAAAAATCGTTTCCACCCTGTCGTGACTAACACCAAAATTTGCCAACCAGTCTGTTGTGGCATTGGCCTCACTGGGAAATCGTCTAACTTGTCCAAGATTCCTAGATCTTATTTACCCAAGGCTTGAGTTTCCAGTTTTGAGATTCTTTCTTGGCCACCTCATTAATGCAGACCTGTGAGTCCCCCTGTATATCTATCACCTTAATACCTTTCTCCTAACATAGCCAGAGACCCTGAGCCAGAGCTTCCATTTCTGCTTCGTTGTTGGAGGTAAAGCCCACCTTTTTGGCCAACGCCCAAACACACTTTCCTGAACTATCCCTAGTTATACAACCCACCTCCAATAGGCCAAGATTGCCCATAAAGGCACCACCAAAATTAAGTTTGAGCCTACCTTTCTTTCCAAGGGCCCACTTTGCCTCGTGTCTTGTCTTAGATTTGTTCGATGGAAGCAGATTGGGTGGTTTAAGAGAACACCATGAATTTTGCTACCTGTTGTCCTAGTCAGAGAAGCACGTGGCCTTGCATGATAGTTTGTTGTAATTGAGGACCTCACATATACCTTGTTCTATCTTTTTGATTACGTCATTGACCGGTAAGCTCTTGTCATAAAAGATACATCAGTTACGTTGTTTCTAAATCTACCAAACTAACATCAAT
>VDFB02358596.1:0-26052 GCA_007258455.2 Sequoia sempervirens
GAGGTATTTTAGTGGATCTATTTTGGCTATTAACTTGATGGTATGAGTTAGCATGTAGTGTCGTAGTTGTTGGGTGGTGAACACTACTACCAAACAAGCCTTTTCAATGGATGTATAATTGATGTCATAGCCATTTAGCGTCCTGCTAATGTAATAAATTTATCTTTCTCTTCCTGTTGAATCCTCTTGTGTTAACAAGGCTCCCAATGACATCTCAGTTGTTACAATGTATAATAAGAGTGGCTTTCCTTCTGTTGGTGGTATTAAGATAGGTGGACTCATTAGATATTTTTTTAATTGGTTGAAGGCCTCTTCACATTTTTCGTCCCATCAGAAAGAAACTTTTTTGTGTAGCAAGTGAGTGAAAGGACGGGTCTTGTCTGCCAGTTGTGAAATAAATCTTCGGATTTATTGGAATCTACCTTGCAAAGATCGTAGCTGGCTAATGTTTTTGGGTGGCGGAATCTCTTGACAGCTTTAACTTTTTCCGGGTCTACCTCAATGCCTTTTTTTGAAACTATATATCCCAAGAGTTTGGTTGAAGTCACCCCAAACACACATTTTTTTGGATTTAGTTGTACATTGAACTTCTCCAATCTAGTAAATATTTTGTCTAATATCTCTAAGTGTCCTTCTCTGGTGTATAATTTGGCCAATAGATCATCCACATAGTCTTCCATGAAGGTATGCATCCTATCATGAAAAATTATCGTCATGGCGCATTAATAAGTAGCTCCTGCATTCTTCAATCTGAATGGCATGACATTCCAACAAAATGTTCCCCACAGACATGTGAAGGTTGTCTTATCTTGGTCCTTTGGAGCTATCTTGATTTGATTATAACCAGAAAAACCATCCATAAGTGACAACATGCCATGTCCCGCTATTAAGTCCACTATGATGTCTATGTTAGGTAGAGGAAAATCATCTTTAGGGAAAGCCTTATTAAGATCTCAGAAATCTATGCAAATGTGGATGTTGTTATCAGGATTTGAGACTAGTATAATGTTAGAGATCCACTCGACATAGTCAATGGGTCTGATGAATCCTACATCCAATAACTTCTTCAGCTTTGCTTTTACCAATAGGGCAATATGTGGATGCATTTTCCTTAGCTTTTGCTTGACTAGTTTTACTCTTGGTGGTAAGGATAGGTGGTGCATAATAAGGTCTGGATCAACCCCTAGCATGTCGACATATGACCAAGCAAAGTTGATTTGTTTCTTTGTGAAGAATTTGAGGAAGCTTGGTTTTTCTTGGTCTGTCAAGGATGTCGCTAGATGGATAGTCTTCATTGTTTCTGCATTTTGATATTCATGGAATGTGTGGGCTCAATCAATACTTTTGATCTTTCTTGAAAATGTTCTAGGAGAGTGTCAAATCTTCCATCCTTTGATTCCTTAGAGAGGTTTTCGCCGTTGGATGCACTCTTCATTTTTACTTTTTCTGGATCTGATACTGCCATTGAATGGTTTTCACCATCAGATCTATTTCCTATATTATTCATTTTACAGCTGAAATATTTGACACTCCCTTGTTTGGAAGCTTTGTTATGATGTTCAATGGTGGAATCTATTTCAGGATTGTCGGAACAGAGGAAATTGACGATGGCGTCATCGTTTGAAAAGGTTGGGATATCAAATGGCTCAGTTTGGTCTCAGTCTATGAGTTCGAGATGTATTAGGGGTAAGGAATCATCAGACTAGTTAAGGTCAGAGATAGTAAGAGTCCTGATGGCGATGTCTTTGATTTGTCCAATAGCAAAGTCGATGTCTATAAGGTAAATTTCCTCTGAATTATTCGTTTCACTCCAAGTTTGATCGTCTTCACTAGAGTCATCAATATGTTGTGATCATATTTCAAGTGGTCTAGAACCTGAACCTTGTCCCTCCTCGAGTAGGGGTGCATACTTGTGTACCACATCAATGTCCTTGTCATGACAAGACTCTTTGAATAGTGAATCCCACTCATATTCATTTGAATCAGTTTCATGATCATCACTAGCTTGTAGTTGCAAGATTCTCTCAACCACCCTCTAAGTTATCTCTTCTTTTGGATTGATTAAGAGGGGTTGAATTGGTTCCACAATTCCTTCTTTTCTTTTGCCTATAGGGCCTTTTCCCTTGTATCCCATATTTTCTAAGATTATGAATCCTTTTCCATATTGTGTTGTTTATACATTTGCAGTTGCTGCTTGGGACTCTTCTTCATCCTTATAAAGCCAGTTTAGAACATCCTTGTCTTCAGCTTCGTCAACTATGGTGCCTACTTTTACAAATTGACCATCAAAGAGTGTAACTGGTTGTGATGACTATTGCGTTTATGTTGAGGTTTCCCATATGACTTTGGGGAAGACAGCTATGAAAGGCATAGAGATTGTTCAATGAAATATTCACCCACACCTTTATCTTTGACTTGGACTTTTTTCTCAAATTGTTTGGACAAGGCATTTAATTGGGTTTCATGATTTGAGGACGTAGAAGGAGCAACTTCTTCCTTTTTCTTAGACTATTTAGACATGAAATTGGATTGACCTTCATGATTTGGGGAAGTGACCAAGGGTTTTGACAAGGAACTTGATTGGCTTTGATTATTGGTAGAGATGGAAGTGGAAGCTTCTTTGTTATGAGGCAAAAAGACATCTTGGACCAATTTAAGGGTGTTGCAATACTGAGGACTATTAGAATCAACCGAGATGGTGATTTCTTGGCCACCACAAGGGAATTTCAAACATTGGTGGTATGTTGACAGGACTACTTGTATTTCATGGATCCATGGGTGACCCAATAGTATGTTGTAGGTCAAATCCTTGTCCAGGACTTGGAAGATTACATCTTTCGGAATCAGTCCTACTTGAATGGGCAAGACAATCAATCCCTGTGAAGATCTTTCTTCATCATCATATGCTTTTATTGTAATCTTTTTCTTTGAATCTATTACATTTTCAGAAAATCCTAGGGCACAAACAAGCTTTAAATTACACATATTCAGACCGACTCCTCCATCTATTAGGACTTCAATATGGAGTGGGGCATTGTGGGGATGAGAAATGGATGCATCATCATTTTCTAAAAAAGATAAGCAATGAGGTGCAGTCAAATGTCCCACCATGGCCTCGAATTTACAAACTTCTAGATCCATTGGTACTGTTGTGTCCACTAGGGATTTTTCCAAAATATCTTTGTGGGCGGGTGAAATCTTGAGCAGTTCCAATATAGATATTTGCGCAAGGATCTTTTGTAATTGGTCTACTATGCTATATTGATTGGACGAGGCAGTAGGTGTTTTAGACAAGCTTCCTTTTAGTACATATTTGGCATGTGCTCTTGTGGTCACATTTACTAGCATGCTGCCCTGTTTCCCATTGATTTTAATGACATTAATTTGAGCATCAGTTGCAGCTATGTCTTGTTTGTTGTCATTAATCCAATTTTTAACTGTAATGATTTCTTGTTCATGTTCAATTGGAATGTCATTAATTGGATTGTTGGTTGCAATAATGTCTTGGTTGTCATTGGTTTCAATGTTATTCATTTGATCTTCCACTGCTAAGATATTAAGGATGACAGTATCATGGACATAGTTTACATTATTTCCTTTACTGTTTGTTGTAGAGGACTCCCCTTTTTCATAATTCAGTAAGGGATTTTTGAATGCTCCATGATCAACATTTGTTTGGGGTCCTTCTATTCTTATGACTTTGTCATCTATTAAGTCTTGTATCTTGTGTTTTAATTGCATGCAACTATTTGTCTGGTGACCTTTGTACCAATGAAATTCACAATAATAAGCATCATTCCACCACGACGATTTTACTTTTGATTCAAAGCCTCGGGTGTCAGGTAGTGTTATAAGGTTATTTGCAAGAAGTTCTCTCAATGCAGATTTGTATGATTGACCCAAAGGTGTGAATTTTTTGTAGTTTGATTATGTTTGATAGGGTGTAGGTTTAGATGTGGTATTACTTTGATTGTGGTTGTTTTGATTGTTGTGTTGGTTAAAATTTTGATTAGTGCCTTGATTGGTGTTTTGATTAGTCTTGGTTGTGGTTCCTGATAGATTAAAGACCAGTTTGGCATTATGTGTTTCAACGGCACCATCATTGGCATTCTTGTTTCTTGTCCAAAATTTTGATTTCTCA
Source organism: Sequoia sempervirens (assembly GCA_007258455.2). NCBI lineage: Eukaryota > Viridiplantae > Streptophyta > Pinopsida > Cupressales > Cupressaceae > Sequoia > Sequoia sempervirens. The sequence continues at coordinate 4,142 of VDFB02358596.1, forward strand.
TTGTTATTATGATGATTGGAAGAGCTAGAATTGTTTAATCCTTCATTGTGAATTTTCAATACCCCTCTTTTGACTAAAGCTTCTTCCATTTTGACACCATTTTCGATCATCTTCTCAAAGCTAGGGGGACATTGTAATTGTAGCCTATAGCTCATTTCACTGTTGAGGTTATCAATAAAAATTTCCATCTTTTCTTGTTCGGGTATAGGACGAGCGTATCGAGCAAATAACCTTCTCCATCTTTGTAAGAATATAAGAAATGATTCTCCTTGTTTTTGTTTGGTATTGCAAAGATCCTTCATGGTTATCTCATGTGAAATGTTATATGAATATTGAGTGATAAATTTGTTGACAGGTTCTTTAAAGGATCTTATGCCTGGCTGTAGTTTCAAAAACCATTCCATACAATGGCCTCCCAAGCTGCAAGGAAAAAGTCTCATCAAGTAGGTGTCTTCGTGAGCAAACTCAAGACTCATAGTTCAAAATTCCCTCACATGGTCTATGGGGTCATATTTTCCATTGTATTTGTCATATTTTGGGAGGTCACAATTTAGTGGGAATGGTATCATGTTCAAATTCCTATCAAAAGGGTAGGGACAAATATCTTGTAGCAAGTATCTTTTGGTAGTCCCTCTTTGCATGTCTTGTAATTGTTGTTGAAGGTTCTTCATTTGATTTGTTAGGGCAGCCATTTGATCTGCATTTGGTGTTTCAATTTCAGTTTTCTTTGGTGTTTCTTTCAATTTGTTGACATCGAAATCACTTGGTAATTTGACCCCTTGGTTTGCTAACATTAGAAGATATTTTTCTCCATCCTTTTCAAAGATCCTCTCTAGGAATTTGTGAAATTTGGGATCTTGGTTTACTTGTTCTATTTCTTCCTCTGTTATTTCTTTCGTTTCATTTTGAGGGATTTTGTGGAAAGGGTTTTCTTTTGGTTCACCCATGGTGTTTTGAGGTTCAAGTTCCTTATCCTTAAGTTTTTGCTTTTGGGATCTTGTTAAAATGAACATGTAAGTGATGAAGGTTTGATCAATTTTGATTGTTGTTTAGGAGTACCAAAGAGATACCTAGGTCGAATAGAATGATGAATTCTATTGATGGGACTAAGGTAATGAAATTTGATGTAAAGTGTGTTGTTTCTGGATGAAGGATGACAAATCTTGATGGTGAAATTCAACTTGATGATCAAATTTAGGTTTGATGATGGACACTTTTAGATGTTTGATCAAATTTTAGGTAAATGATTTCTCTTGTAAATGCTATTTTTTCCAAGTTTAAAGCAATATTGGGATAAGGAATGAACTTCTCTATGGAAAAGATACCTAAATCTAGGTGCAAAATGTCAAATAGGGGATCAAATTTAGCTTTCTGGTTATAAATCTGGTGGATGCGTTGTAACAGTCAGTGTATGCGCTGAAAGGAAGATGCGTTATAGAATGGCTTGGATGCATTGCAGGATTGGTTGGATGCACTATAGATTAGCTTGAATGTGCCAAAGTATGGGGTAGATGCGCCACAATAATGGGTGAATGCGCTATAAAATGCAATGGATGTGCTGGAAAATATAGTGTATGCACTATAACAGTAGATGGATGCGCTAGAGAATGGTGTAAAAGCATCAAAATAAGAAATGGATGCATTGAATTGGGAAAATGTCACAGTTTCTTGCAAGTTTGTTTGATTTTTATGATTTTCCAGTCAGAGAATTGGTAAAACACATCAAACATGTACAATCTTAAGGTTGTGAAGGACAATATTTACTGGATTCCCACTTGGATTTTACTCCAGCTGCGACTACTTTTAGTGGATGATTAGAAGCTTGACCACACTAGCTCCCCTCCACAACACTCACTTCTCAGGTCATCCAAGCTTCAGTACCCATGAATCTCCCCTGGCATACTTCTCACCTCTACTAAAAGCCGCAAAAATGTGGGACAGCTTCAAAGGTTAAACCTTCTGTGCTAGTAAATAGAAAAGGATTTTGACCTGCTATAACAAAGGGTTCTAGTATAGGCATTATGTTTGTGGGGGATCATCCATACGGCAAGACACCATTGCTACCCTTCTTGTCGGAACAATCCTCATGATACTTGAACTTTCCTCAAGTACCCACACTTATATACCGGGTGGAAGTCGCTTGGGTTTAGCGTGTTCCCAGTTGGGTCATTCCCTTGGGTGATTACTTTTTCTCACAAGGCAGGCCCTCTAAGGATAAAACAAAATAAAAACAAATGGGTCTGGCTTTTTGGTCACCCAGTTAAGGGGAGAGCATATGCCTACCATTCATCAAGCACATAAAACATGGTGTTCTTTCCTTCCTAATTAATCTAGATTCCTAAATTAACCAAAAGGAAATAAATCAACTCCAGCCCCTGCACCAAATTATTAGTAGCTTTCAATAAATGTTCTTTGACAACATTCAAGGGTTTCAACAGAGTCTTTGACAACATTTATGAAACCTGCACAACAGAAAAACATTCATTAGTTTTCAGAATCTAGAAAATTTCGCAATGAAAATTAAATGCGCCATTATAGTAATTCAATGCGCTAAAAAGGTAGATGCACATGAGAATACAGTGAATGTGCTATAGAAAATAGTGAATGCACTGCATAAAGTATTAGATGTGCTACAAAAAGTAATGAATGCACTATAAAAAGTATTAGATGTGCTATAAAAACCCCTCGATGCGCCAATGAATGGCTTGGATGCGCCGAAAGAACTCGTGATTACTCCATAACAGTTAGTGTATGTGCCGGTAAATGTTTTGGGTGTGCCAAAAGAATTTGCAGTTGCACCGAAAGAACTCACGTTCGAACCTATAAGCATACTTTCCAGAAAATGTTAAAATAACAGGGGCTAGGCCCCACGGTGGGCGCCAAAATTTATCGTGTGAAAATGTGTGAAACAAATAAGTAAGCATTAAACACACAATCAATGCAATGTGTTATATTAAGGAAATCAAATTTAACAAAACAATTGATAAAACGATTCCTCAAAGTCGTTCCATCGTCCTCTATTCTTAAGGATCCTATTTTAGTGCTCTCATATTTTAGGTATGCACTAGACTACTGGGATGACACCTAAGAAACGAGAAGACATTGAACTAAAATGTAGGAAACTATGCCTACATCTACATGATTGATGAATTTGATGAATGATATACCAAATGATGTGTTGAATGATATTGAACTGTATACAAAATGATGTGAAATGATGCAATGATAAAATACTAAGCTAATGGATATGTTATGGAAATGTTGTAATGTTGATGCAACAAATTAAGTTCTTAGAAATGAAATTGCCATTACAACACTACTTGAAATCAAATGTTAAACTCTAAGATAAAATGCAAAATGCTAAGCTCACTAATGCTGAAAGTATTTTTGTAGAGTAAATTTATGTTATGCTCTCTATCCGAAAAGTTGTAAATGAGCCTTTATTTATAGATTTTACCAAGGCATCAAGTGATGTGGCAGCAATGGACGATCATGTTTCAGTCTAGAGAGATCAACGGTGAGAAGCGAAGAGGTTAAAGAGAATCAAGGGAGTTGTTCCCTTTAATAGAACAAGCTTGCCAAGTGTAGAAGGGAATAAGTGGAAAGGAGATGCCATGTGTCTCTGAGGTTGTTAAAATTGTTGAGGATAAATGCCCATTTAGAAATTAGAAATAATTAATTTCATGTGACACATGGTGAGGTGGAAGATGAGGTGGAAGGAGGTTAGAAAATATGGAGAAATGTGACTAAATTCCCATTTTAAAAATTCAAATTTAGTTGGAGGGTATTAATCAAATAAAACAAATTAGTTAAATGTGTTTATTTAATTAAATCATGAAGAAAGTGGTTTAGATAAGAAGAATTAAGAAATATGAACTATATAAATAAATTTTCCAATTTATTTATAAGTAGAGGAAATAACGATTTTATTAATTAAATAATTAGTATTTAATTAATTTTCTCTAGACCAATTTTAGATGTATACAGTTATTGTTGGACTTGAAGTCACCAAACAAGTTTAAAAATACATAAAAACTACGTCGAACGTAGCACTTCATAAAAAATAAAAATAAAAAATAAAATAATATATATATATATCAGCTTCAAATCTATAAGAGGAATTAGATTGGTTAATCAATATGGAGATAGTATTCCTACTAATTTCATGCTTGTTGGTGTTTATCAATCATTACCATCGATTATGTTCAAAAGCAACAACATCCAATGTAGGTCGGTAAAAAAATTTAAACATTGTGAGAGAGATTCATATATAATTGTTTCTTGATGTTTGATATTTTGTAACATCAATATGTAATGGTTTGTGCTTGATGTTTGTAGAATTCCCATATCTGTCAATGACAACAAATGCTCAAAAGGCAGTTGCAAGGATGTTTGATTGCATTATGGTTGGAGGAGGTACAACAGGGTGTCCCTGGTAGCTAGGAATGAACTTCTGTACAAGACTAGAGGATTTGCATTTTAAAATGGTTTTGGTAGTTTTTATAATATTTGTAGAAACTTCCAAACTACATACAAAAATTGTTTATAATATATGGTGGTAGTCAATAGACTAAATACAAATCATAGCCTTTTGAGTTGTATTTTAATACATGAATTTAGGGTTAAGTTAACGTTATTGTAAGGATTTTATCTCTATGGATACCCTTCCTACTACCTTCTTGGATCCCAAATAGTATACTCTTTTGGAAATAACACACGTCATGTTTAGATATCTTGTTATTGTTAAGTTAATCGTTACTGTAAGGCTTTGACATGATTTTTCCAGTCCATGTCGATGAGTTAGTATACTCTTTTAGAAATAACACACATCATGTTTATATATCTCTACATCCAATTAAATGTTTGCAAATACAAAATTTGTTTATAATATTTAAATAAGGTAAGTTTGCAATGTTGTCCATATAAAGCTTTAGAGGCAACCATGTTGTCTCCAGTCAAACAATTTTGTGTACCGAATCTATCGTATATCTGTTACACCTAATTAAAATAAAGTTAATGATTTGAACAACAATAGATATTTTTGTTAATCCCAAAAAGGGTGTCCACTAGTTATTTTACTTGAAGAGATTTGACTATGGAAGTAAGATGGCTTAGATTGCATTCAGTGGAGATAAATGCACCTTGTCGCCTATGTGCGTGATCCTACAAATATTAGCACTATCCTTGCCACCTTTACATTGATATTTCATGTATATTTTTTCTATCAACTCTCACCCACATACGAGACCTATAAATATTTAACTATCCCTTTCTTATTTTCTTTGTGATTTCTCTGCATTTTTTGTGGAGCTTTTCATATTTGTTTCCAGCTACTTGTTGGAATTCTTGTTGTGCTTTGTCATCAAACATGTACCTTCCTATCTACATTGTTCATACCAAACACTGTTAGTCTATCCATATGCTCCCAAATATGCAATTTATTTGTACCTTACTGATTTTAAAGTCTTTTATTATCATTTTTGATAGGTTATGTGATGGAGTTCCTATAAAAACAAAAAAAAATGCTTATTTGTTGTGTCTTTTGGTTTACAATATTGGTGTTGCAAGATAGTTTCGTCTTCTTTTTTATATGTATATGTCCCTTATATTTCTTTATGGCATAGATGTAAAGAGGATTGAACTACAATAAGTCTGGTCACAAGCACTTAGCTAGGTCAATTAAATTTAAGTAATAGTACTCGTAGAAAAGCTTAGACACACCTTTTTATTCTTTAAAATACATAAAGTATTTTTCCTATTTGTTTTTTAGACTCTTCCCAAAAAATGAAGCAAACAAGTTTTATAGCACATCTAATGTTGTAATAGTAGTAGTCCCAATGCCACCTCTTATGCTTCAGGCAATACATATAATTTGCATTTCTTCTTGAAAACCTTGATAATAAGTAACAACGCTTATGAGATAGCAAAAAAATAACATTTATCTGTCATCCATTTGAAAATTGGGCAAACTTAATTTCTAGGCATGCTATATATTTTCAAGAAAAAAATTAATTTTTATGTCACTGGTGGTAATAGAGCCCTGAAAAAGTAGGAGATGTCATTGATTCAATGCAACATAATTTTTCTACCCCAACTTTAGGGCATAAAAAGAAAATAAAATCTATTAATAGTGTAAAAGCCTCATCCAAGAAAGGAAAGACCAAAAATGTTGAAGACGGGGCAGTCATGAATAGTATCAAGGGCTCAACAAAAATAGTGAAAAACAAACATTTTGAAGACGGAACAGTTACTAATGCCAAGGCCTCAAGAAAGAAAGAAAAGACTAAATCTTTTGAAGATGAGGTAGTTACTTACAGTGTTAATGCCTCGAGAAAGAAAGGAAAGACTAAACCTTTGAGATGAAAAGCTATTATAGCTTGATAGGAGTGTAGCTTCAAGGTACTTTGATGGTCTTAGTGAATGTATAACTTTGACCATTATTATATATAATGACTAATTTTTTCTAGTTTTACAAAAAAGGGAACATTGCAATTCTTGTTAATTTGTAATGTTAGACACATGTCTTATTTTAAATGCATCTGTTTTGGTTGTCCTTGAATAGATTTTGGGTAGTACAGTTCCTAAATTTATTAGGAATATTTATGCAACTTACATTCTTAAGGATTTGTTTTAATTATTCGTGAACAAAGGGAAAATTTTTGTTCATAAGGCATTTCTTTCTTATGCAACTATTTCTTTCTTTTTTATGCAACTATTTCTTTTTGAAATTCCACTTATGATGCAACTATTTCTTTTTGAAATTCCACTTATGATGGGTGTTTTTGAGGGTCTTACATTTTGAATCATGTCTCCAAAAATCTGTTATGAAATAATATTTACACCTTTGGTTGTATTTATGTTTGCTACAATCTCCCTTTTTATTTGTCAAGGTAATAACAAAAAGAAAGGTTTAACATTGAGTGTAGTAGGTTGGCTCAAATTCTTATTATCCCTTTCATTTGATTTTAGCAAAATCCATTGGGTTAGATGTTTGATTGATTCAATCTTGAATGACATAACTAGAACTGAATTGAACCTATGTGCTTAAGTTTCAATATGTGTTCATTTGCATCCTTAGTAGGGAAAACATAAGAATTATGATATGATCTTTGTCATAACAAATCTTATGGAAATTGCAAACATTTTTACCAATAGAAGTCAAGGATATTGTTCAAGTCAGTAGCAGGATTAATGTTAGCTTGACCCTTATTTAAGAGGCAATTCAAGGTATTTAAAACAACTCTCAACGAGCTTTCTTAGATAATGTTTGAAGATTAAAAACAAAAATATGCTTCTCACCATGATAATTGAATAACAGAGGCATGCATGCTTCTTGCAATGTAAATTAGCCTTTATAAGAAACTGAGTATGTACATCTTGCAATAGTTGCAAGTTCCATTATTATAATAAATTCGCAGGCCTAGGATAATTTTAGGTGTCTACATTTTCCCCTCTTTGATATAATGTATTTTATCGCATTATGTCAAAGAGAATCAATCAAAACATGCCCTAGTGTAAACAGGGTGAGGAGGAATGATGAGGAGGTAGTGGTATGCCCCCTCGAGAGGATAGGCGAGTTCAAAGAACACGAGTGTGCTCTTGAAATGGATGAGAAGACTAAATGATGAAAGATAAAAGGAATGTTAGTGCGGGGGTGTGAGCACGATGTTTTTGATTAAGGAACAAATAGGTTTTAGAGGGATCCCGAAACCCAAAATAGTATCAAAGCGTGAGATAAAACATTGACATATCATAGACAAAAAACAAAACGCTGCCCACAAAGAAAGGGGGTGTGAGCATGATGTTAATGAAAGTTATCATGATGCTAATTGAGACAATGTAAAGATGAATTTTGCTATACAAGGCTTTGCATTGTATCATCATTGGGTGGTAAAATGTGACAAATGGACAACAAACACCATGGTATGATATAGACCAAGGTGTGCAAGGTCATCCATCTATAAAACAGACAATCACAGACAAGTAATGTCCTAACTCATACTAAGGGAAAAGTTGCCCTAGTCTTTTTGTCAAGAAAAACCCCATACAACAATCAAATAAAAGACGAGTCATGAGACATCATCGCTCCTCTAAATCCTTCATGCGACATCCTCAAGGTGGCTAGTAACATGACTGAAGCAAATCCAAAAAAGAAGACAAAATAGACCAACAAGGTCTATAGTCATTCAAATTGTTTTCCAATAAGTGTTTGTCAGTGTGTTAAGGGACGAAGTGAGTGATGGGTGGACTATTTTGATAAGGCCTGGTTTCAGGAGAAGAAACATGTCGTATAAGACATCAAGTTTGGTTTCGATCATGTAACTACCTGTATAAGGCAAATGACAAAGTGTGATAGTGACAAGGTATGGTTTTAGGAAGGACACATCCTGTAGAAGACCATTGATTTAAATGATTGATTTGAATGGTTTGATTGATTTGACAAATGACTGATTTGACTTGGAGACTTATTGGCTTGCTTGTCTTGTTGATTTAGGATTTTTGTTTGAAGTTCAAATGATTATTTCGCGTCTAAGTTGACAGTGTCTAATTTATTTTGACTAACCCGACGAACCCTAAAAGACTAACCTAAGGGGCCTCAGGGGCTCATCGACATATGCCCTTGCCTACGTAGCAATGCATAGACACCTCATAGTTTGACATGACCCTTGACTTTGTTTCAATGACAAAGGAACAAATCACAATTTTATTTGACAACACCTAAAGGACTGACCTAATGCCTCAGGGGAACATTGATAGATGGCCTTGCCTACGTCTAGTCATAGAGGCAACATAGTTCGACAATGACAAAGACTGACATGACTGACTTTAACTCTGTTTTTGGGATTTTTTGGAAGTTATATGAATGTTTTTGGGTTTTGACATGTTTTGATTTGTTTTGGATTTTGAAGTTTTATGACTTTTTTTGTGTATATTTGTTTTTTTTGTCTTTTTTCTAAATGTTTTGACCTCTAGTGACAAGTGTAGAATCTAATGAAGCTAGGTGTTAGGAAATTTCCCCTAGTCAGGTATAGGACCAACCATTATGGATGGGATAGGTGTTGTGGTGGGTAGATATGGAAGGAAAAAATGTGTATAATATCAACCGTTCCAAGTTATGGGTGACAGATTTATTATGAATGAAGGGTGACTATGAGGACTGCGACAGATGTATGTGAATGATGCAAAAGAATCCAAGGACAACCATGATCCTGCTCCTAGTCAAGCTGAAAACTAATTGATAGGTGATGGTGATGATGACAACGTTGTTTGACATGGGAAGGACACATCCCGAAACAACATGAGAATGATGATTAATGTGACCAAAGGACAAAGCCAAGGAGTGTTTCGGATGATGTGCTAGGATGCATAGCCAAATTGCATGGGTTAGACTTGTTGACTTTGGAATGACTTGGCTAGGACTATATGGGATGATAGAGGGATGTTGGATAAGAGGGATTAGAATCCTTAGACCATTGACAAGGGAAAACCAAGACATGCAATAGGTATGAAAGGATGATGGGTGGCTTTGGTAAAAGATAGGAGACATGGGGATTATTGGCTGGAAGAATTATCATATGGTCTCCAAGGACTATGTCATATAAGGATAATTCATTTTCTTCGAGGTATGGGTTTGGATAATGATGTGAAGGCTATGACATAATTTTTCATGGATAGTGTATGACCAAAGGATAGACATTTCGAGAGTTTTTCCAAAGCATGATTTATGTTTGTACCCCAGTCCTTATCAAGATCAAAGTAGGTGGGAAAATGGATGGAAATGATAGGCTTAGATGGATAGATGGAAATATCATAATAAATGTCATGGGAGAGGTATGGGAGATGAGACAACTTTCCCCCAAGTGTAATGGTAAGTGACATCAATTTGATCCATGGTAGCTTTGCATCTTCTTCTTGACTTGATCCATGTTAGCTTTTGCATCTTCTTCTTTGACTTGATCTATGGTAGATTTCTTATGTTCTTCATCCATAGTAGCCTTTTTATGTTCTTCTTTGACTTGATCCATGCCATTTGTTTGATTACCTATGTGTCGAAAGGAGGAAAGTGTCTCATCTTGGGAAATGGAGGTGCTTGATATTTGGATAGGGTTGAATTCAAATGTTTGGTCATGGATGGTATAAAGGTCGATGAGTAGATCATTTTGGATTTCATGATCAATGGTAGTGTCTTGATCAAAGATGGGTTTGTCTTGGGGGACATGATTGTTTAGAAGGATTTCTTGGATGGACTTAAGGATGGGGTCATGGGATGGACTACTCTGATCTTGACATGAATGGGGATCTATGTTATCATGATTTGGACTTTCCTTTTGACATGTATCCTAGGTCTAGGCAATGGAATGTGATCTTGGAGACCATGACTAAATGTATTTTTATTGGATGGAGTTGTAAATTGGGATGGAGTGGTTTGGAAGGGATTAGTGGACGTTGAAGTGGGATAAGATGTGGAGGCTTTGAATGGATTAGTGGAAGGCGTACTAGGATATGATGTGGAGGTTTGGAATGGATTAGTGGAAGGTTGGTTATGATAGGATGTGGATTCTTGGTATGGATTAATCAAAGGTTGGTTTACCTTGTCAAGGTTAGGATAAGGGAGACTAATGGACATTTGTTTTAGATTAATGGTATGGATTGTGTCAAGTGACTCTTTATAGTGAGGGTATACGGATGAATGATTAGGGCTTATGGATTATTGGTAAGAGGGATAGATGGGTGATTGACTATGGGTTGTGCTTGGTTGGTGTGGAGGATATGTGAATTGTCTTCTAAGTTATATGGCTTGTTTACATTTACCATTGTGGATTAATTAGTATTTAGCTTGACTAAGAAGCATATCAAGGTGAATTGAAGACATGGCAGTGAGGTGAATTCTAGAAAATGACAATGCAAAGGTATGACTTAAGCCTAAGGTATGCAACCTAAGCTATGTGTTTTTGTATTTTTGAAGATATAGGGATGCCTAATAACGATACCATGATTAAGATTCAAGGCGATAATAGTCAAGGTGTGAATAATGTAATGTCACAATTATCAAAATCAAAAGTATTCCTATGACTAGGGTATTCAAGATGTGAGACGAAGGGATGGAGTACTATGGTCTAGTATGAAGACTAAAACCTCTAGTGAACCTAAGATACAGTTGCTAATTAAAATAAGATAGGTATAACAATTAATCTAATTATCAATGACCTTGGGTATAGTAAAGACTGATAGGATATGTTGACAAGGTGGTCTCAAACTGGACTGATGAGCTAAGGAACCAACCTAAATGATGAAAGACTAGGATGATTTTTTTCTGAAAGATAAGGTCAAGAGAATACAAATTTGAAGCTATGGTCTAGTCTAAGTTTGATGAACTTCCTAATCAAGAGGTTTATGTAAGCTAAAAAGATGACCTAAAAATTTGACCTATGGGGAATGTCTAATACAAAAATATGAGGTGATGGATGAATGGATAATGGTAAAAATGAGGTTCAAGCAAATCCTTGGTTTAATCAAATTTAAAGGTTAAGCTCATTTTGGATGTGTAGGCCTAGTTTGTTTCAAGGTTAAAATGTTATAAGTTTTGGGTGTGGTGTTTGATTTGTATTGGCAATGTTTGTTTGAACACACATGCAAAACATATTAGACAAAATGTTTTTGAGTGACTCTGATATAAAATTAGAGAATGTCTGAGTAGGGGATTATGTTAGTCCCAAATTTGTGTAACTGGCATTGACAAATTTTGAGAACAGTTGTAAGCAAGCACAACCTAGGCTGGAAAGTGGATACTACTTGCTAAGTCCCTACTTGGATTACTCCAAACACTGAAACAAAGCAAACAACAAGAGATCTTGGTGACACTGGCTCCCCCTTACATGGCATGAGCACACCAAGTTCTCTTACCCTCGAAGATTCAGAGACCTTGAGGGATTTTTATGTCTCTACAATGAATAGTGGAATGTAGGGTGGCTTCGGAGGTCTGACCTCCTACACCAACAAGTAAAAAGGATTTGGGCTGCTACAATGAATGGTTCTTATTCTATGTTTCAAGGAAATATTGGTGCCTATATATGCAACAAGATTAGCTCAATTAAGAGGCCTCCTAGTCCCTTCGTTACAAAGGATTTTGACGTATCTCACGATACTAGGGGTGGAACTTGTCGACATAGGACATCCTCACAAGGTGATAAAAAAATTTCCCAACGATCACAACAATTTATATAGCAGACCGAAACAAAGTTTCGTTTGGGTCGTTCCCTCTCACAATTTGGGAGGCAAGCCCTCTAAGGGATTAACACAACAAAAATGATGGGTTTGGTTTTTGATCACCAAGTTTGCACCAGGTGAGAGCATACACCTACCATCTCAACCACAAAAAACATTGGTTCATTAATCCCCCATATGAAAATAAAAGAAAATAATGGGTCTGGCTTCTGATCACCGAGTTTGCACAAGGTGAGAGCATACACCTACTACCTCACAGAAAATTAACCCCCCTAATTATTCTATGTGATAACTGACACTTAAAATAAAGGAAATCAAGGAGAGCCCTGCAAAAACACCATTAGTAGTTTTAAGCCTTTGGTCTTTGACAGACGAAAGTTTAAGTTTCCATTTTAAGTCTTTGACATGCGTAAGCTGCAAAAATCCAAATCAACAAAGATTAGCCATAACATCAAAATTAAACTAAAAATGAAAATGACATTTATCTAACTAACAAAAGTTAAAAACCAAAATTTTAATCTAAACCTAACTAAATTAATCCAACTAACCAAAAAATTAATCTAAATTAACAAAATTAAAACTAACAAAAAAACAACTTAACCTAAATCTAAACTAAATAAAAAAATCTATATCTAAATCTAAAATCTAAATCTAAACTAAATTAAAAAATTTAAATCTAAACTAAATTTAAAAAATTTAAACTTAATCTAGATTTAAATCTAAATCTATGACTAAATCTTCTTTGCTGCCCATGACACAAGAACTTGTAAATTTTTCCTTATTCGCTGTGTGTAATCTTGCTTGCAATTCAAGACTCAAAATGAAAAAATCAAAACTCTCTCAAAATCAAAGCGGAGCATATCAAAGCAGAGTAGCCACGAAAGAAGATAATGAAAATGACAAAGAAGAAAATGTGCAGACGGATGAGAATGAAAATATGAAACTACAAAAGGAAGCCAAATTGTTTGCATGCATTCTCCACATCGAGAGTGCATATCAAGAACACAATATCTCCACGTCTTCTTCTTGAGCTGAGAATAACAACTTGGCTGCAATAAAAGATTATTCTAACTTGGTTCAAGAGTAAAGTAATTGATCTTGATAAAGAATACCATGACGCTCTTTAACCAGATTAAATTAAACCCTTAGCAGCATACCTTTCGATCAGAAAAGGACATGAGACTATATATAACTATTCTGATATGCTAAAAATAATCTCATAACCATAACCACCCAAATACATTTAATCGTCAGGTAGAATTTCAATTAACAGAGTCAATGAATGGGTTCAACATTAGCATGTTTTCCCCATTGATCTCTACTCCTTCATGTAGGCTAACAAAAGAATAATCATCTAAATCATTTAAAAAGTTTTTACCATTCATAAGCTTACCCCAAGTTGTTTCAGTGTAAGGTCCTTCAATGTAAGATGCATGTGCCTCTTTATTGCAAATAGATAATGAATAAAGCTAGAATCAATACCCGAATATCACACTTAGAATTATCACTTCCCTGAATCAATATTGAATCTCCCCTTTCCTCGTACTTGGGTTCACCATATGTGATCAGGAAAAACCAGAATTAAGAAAGTATGCATTCAAACATTAATTCTAAGATCCTCATCTAATAATGCAGAACAAAGAAGTGCATCAAAGGAAATAAAAAAGAACAATCTCACCATAATCTTCATGCCTCCATTGAATGACCTCCATTATCCTTCTCCATTCTGATGTAAATATTGTTGCCCTAAGTCGAGTATGCAAATATTAGCCTTAGTAGATGATAGCAAAATTTTGAAGATGATAGCTTCGGTATAATCCTGGATAAACTAGATCCCTCAAAATGACCATGGAAGGAGCCTTTTATAGATGAATGAAAATCAAATGGACAACCGAGATCAAAAAGGACTAATCAATGGTTGAGATTGGAAGTGATGAGTAGGGATAAGAATGAGACTGAAAGAGGAACTAAGAAAATCAATTAGGTCGAATGGGAAAGTGAATAATTAAACAATGACAACATTATTTAATTATAGAAGAAAAAGGAAAACTGGTTTTTCGAATTAAATAGTAATTTACTTTAAGATAAGTGAGGGGGAAAGTCAATTTGGAAAATCATTTAAATAAATATTATTTATTTAATTACAGAGAAAGAAAGATAAGTGAATAAATAAATAATCATAATTAATTATTTAATTAAATAGTAGACAAAGTGGTGATAATTAAATAAATTAGATTTATTTAATTATAAGGGACATAAACCTTAGTGACATAATTAAATAGTATTTAATTAATCAAAGGCTGAGGTGAAATGATGGAAAGATTTAATTGAATAATTAAAATTATTTAATTAATAGGAGAGTGATGACATTATAAAATAAGTAAATTATTTAATTATTAAGCATGAAAGGGGATTTAATAAAGTCGTAGGCCTAGGATAATTTTAGGTGTCTACAATAGCCAATTTTAATTCTTGTAAGATGATCGACTGGTTCTAGCAACTTGATCTATGTATTTTGCTTACATCCTTAGGGTTTCTAAGCATGTATTTTCTATTAATGGGTTACGATTGAGATTTATAAATATGGGTAAACCATTAATGGGTTGTGATCAAATGCAACAATAATTGTCACCTAACAACCCTTAGTTTTTAATCTTCAACTTTGTTCATGTTGAACTAGGGGTTTCTAATAAGCTTGTGTCCTAAAGATGGGAAGCCAATCTTGTTTAAGGAAAGCATGGGTATCATTTATAATTTTCTTTACATTTTGTCATGTTGCACTCGTTTTAGTTGGTGCTATAGATATGCACCTTAGGACATTAATAGTCACATTCAAATGTATTGTGTGGGTTGTTACATTTAAATGTATGTTGTATTTCACTATTTAGAATACAATTGGTTCATATATACTGTTTGTTGTTCTTTTTGGATGGTTGTTTTACCATGTACTACCTTTCTAATAGTTTTAAATACATTTTCTCTGAAATTTTCCTTGTCAAAATAGGAGAATTATCTTTATTCTTTTGAAATTATATTTAAACTCATTCATGTAGAGAAGTGAGAAATTGTAACCCAACAATGAAAGAAATTGTAACTCAGCAATGAAATTTTCCCATACAAAAACACAATTTAAGTTAAAAGAACTTGTTTAGATTACAAATTACAACTGCAGTGAAGAGTTTGTTTAGACTTCAAATACAAATACATCTTAAGTTATAGAGCACAACACATTTCAAGTCAAAAGAGTTTGCTTAAATTATAAATTCAAACACAACTTTAGTTACAGAACCCAATGGTTAAATAATTTTCCATGAAAATTTAGTTTTAAGTCAAATTTTCTTAAACCCAAAATATGCCTTAATGAGTGTACATAAATTACAAATATAACATAAATTAAAGATAGTGTGATAATAATTACAAATACAGTATAAGTTTAGGAGTGTCTAAATAATAAATACTACTTAAGCTGATGCATCTTAAACATATTCACTAAATTACAAATACTTTTTAAGTTAAAGAGTTTGCTTAAATTGTATATAAAATTGAAGTTTTCCTAAAACTTCTATTTTTCTAGCAGTCGTTGAGAGTATTGACAACCCATTTGGTAAATAAGAGCCTTGTTCTATAGCCTCTGTCCTTATGGTAATTAAGAGCATTGTTGCAATAGACATTGGGCCCTTTGAGTGGTTGAGGGTCTCAAGCCTTGTCCAATTTGTCTTAGGCTTGTAGAATTTAATTATATATATATATATTACAAATCAATATATTCATCATGATAATAGATGTATGTATGCAAAAAATCAAATTATTACATATATTTGATAATTATTATTGTATAAATAAATTATACTAAGTTTACCTTTCTTTCAGTGTTAATATTCTTTCATATTAATTATATTTTTTTTACATATTTTAATATTTGTATTTAAATTCTAATAAAGTTAAAAAATAGTTTTGTTTGAAATAATTTTATAAAACTTAATATATTATAATGTTATTGTTATTTATATAAAAAAAGAAATTATTTAAATATTTTATTTATTTATTTATTCTTCCTTTATTTACAATAATACATAAATTTAATTGTAGGTATTTCAATTTATAGTTATCATTCTTTTACTAAAATTTGAATTGACATGTTTTTACATCATTTTTTTAATTAAAAAATAGATTGTGTTACACCTATTATAATTGTTTCCTTATTTTTTCTTATACTTTCTATTTATTCATTTCTCTCTTAGGAAATAGTTAAACATACAAATAATAATGCCATCATTCAAATCTCTAGCGGAGATACAACAAAAAGTATGCATAGCCCCATCATTCTAGTGGATTATGCAACCATGGTAGCAAAGTCATGCTCATTTGTCAATAAATTAGAATGCCTTGGAAGCGATGTTCAAAATCTTACTTCAATTGTTTCTGACAATTGCCATGCAATTGTACGCAAGTTCAAACTTGTGTGCCAGACAACACCTCACAACGAAGCAATGGATATCGAAAAACTTCAAGAAACTTTGTCAACATTTTAATACAGCTGCATAAAACTTGAGGTGTTATGCACTTTCCTTAAGGAGGTTTACTATGATCGCCATTACCAAAATGAGACAACCTCCTTTATCATCCATGCATATGAGATGCATTTGCAAAATATGTGAGCAACAATTAACTTTTTGCTATGTAAACAAAGATGTTACTATTTTGTTACTATGTAACCTCACATAAACAAAGATGTTACTATTTTGTCATTATGTAAACTACCCATACCTATATGTGTATATTGTCTCTATAATAAATAAAGACACCTTTTACGTAAATCTCCTTTTTAAAAGTGTTCATTCTAAAGTTAGTAATGAATATTTTAACCTTATAGGTCAAAAATGATACTAGTGTTGTGTTAAGTCATTATGACACAAAAAAGTTTCAATATTCACTTGTAATCTTACTATTATTTCACATTTAAAAAAGGGGTAAAAACTTTATTGAAGATCAAAAAGGACCATTACAAAGAAGGAAAAGGACTGAAGTCCTAGAAACTAGCAATTACAAAAGAAAAGAATCATCCAACTCTATTTCCATCCCTATCTTCAGCAAGAATTCTCTCCAAATCTTGGTGAAGCACCAGAGGAACCAACTCTCACTCCTCGATTCTCCAGCCAATTAAATGTTCAGAAGCCCATTTCGCCAAGCAGTTAGTAGCTCGATTCCACTCCCTCGGAATATGAACAAAGGACACCATTTCCAGCAATGAACTAACCTACAAAATTTGTTGCACAATCATAGCCAACTACCAACTGACACCCACCACTTTCCGCTCAATAAGCAAATTGATCAAAACCTGGGAGTTAGACTCACATATAATCTTTCTCCACCCCAGAGCATAAGCCCTCTCCAAAGCACAGAGAATAGCCATCCCTTCCATAATGTTGATAGTCTGCATCCCCTCATGTATCAAAAAGAAGAAGATCATTTGAACCCAAAGAATCCCTGCCAATCCCCCCAATACCAGTAGGTCCAGGATTGCCCCTTGAGGATCCATCAGTATTAATCTTCAAAATCCCATCAGGAGGGAGCTTCCAACTACCAACCCTATGAATTTTCTGCTTCACCTTCCGTCCTCTCTTGACACATGCAGAAGTCATGGATAACCCTTCAATCCCCAATCTCTCCACCACCTCGGCGTCCTTTCTTTCTAAGGGAAAAATCACATCACACTTAGCCTCCACAGTCTCCTGAATCATGCCCAATATTCTCTGCTAGACCTGCTGCACAAACTTCTTCTCTCCATGAAAGAGGCGCTGATTTCGTTCTAACCAAATCTGCCACAACATGAAGATAGGCCCCACAAACCACACATCCTACAAGAAGGAGGCCGAAGAGGGAGGCCTACCCAAACCATTCCAAAACTCAATCAAGGAGGAAGCATGAACACAAGGGCTTTTCAAACACCCCACCAAAAATGCCAAAGCTGCAGAGAAAAAGGACACCAAAAAAATAAGTGAGAAGAGTCCTCCTCAGCAGCTCCACACAAAACACAGATAGAAGGGCCATGGAAACCTCTCTTCCGAATATTATCCTAGGTCAGTCACTTATTCCATGCCAACATCTAGACAAAGCAGTTACACTTTGGCTAGGAGAACTTGTTCCATACCCTCTTCCACCACTGCACTTCCTCCCCAACCATCCTACGAGACAGAAGCACCTGATAACCAGAAGCAACGGTATAGACACTCTTAGGATTATGGGACCAAGCTAGTACATCCTCATCATGAAGGGAACTACACTGCCGATTGGAAAGGATACCTTGCAACTCAGCACAGTCCTCTTGCAAACCAACATTCGCCCAAGCATCATGAGACTTCCATCTTGCCACCTCCAACAACCCCCTAGAAGAGAAGGATTTAAAGTCACTCACCCGTGACCAACCAGCCTCAAGAAACTGTTGGCAAAGATTCAATAAATTGGGAAACTGAGAGACAATGGGAGGAAATCCGTCCCAAGAATCGGACCAAAAATAGACCCCAGTCCCCTTTCTACAAATCCAAAATAAGCCCTCCTTAATAAGATTAGCCCCTTTCTTGAGAGTGTCCCAAATCACCGAGCCTTTCCCCACCAAGGGATATCGAGGGATATCAAGCAGAGGGATCTCTGAGAAATACTTCCGAGAAAAAATCCTGGCCCAAATCTTATCCCACTCAATGCACCATCGCCAATACAACTTCCCCGCCAGAGCCACACCGGTCAAAGCTGACTGTCATAAACCAAGACCACCATACTGCTTCGGGCTACAGACAACCTCCCATCTAACCAGACTCCATTTGGAAGACCCCAAACAACCAACCCATAAAAATTGTCTAGTAACCGAATCAAACTCCTTAACAAAGCTCACCGGGGCAACCTGGAACATGCATCTGTAAATGGGCAATGCTTGCACCACATACAAGATTAGCTGAACATGCCCAACAAAGGATAACCATCGATGAGTCCAATGATTAACTTTCACCTAGAACTTATCCAAAATATTTTGCCAAGATTCCCTAGGTAATCTACCAACCGAGATGGGGATACCAAGATAGGTCAAAGGGCAAGTCCCAATCTGAAATCTCAAAGTCTGAGAAATTCTCTGTTGAATGGGGCCCAAGGTATTAAAAAAGAAGATGGAAGACTTATCCTCATTAATCAACTGACCCAAGGCAATCGGGTAAACATCCAACACCCTGTGAATATTAGTAGCTTCTCTCATTATAGCCATACCCATCAGAGCAGTGTCATCCACAAACTACAGGTGAGACTGCTGAGGCAAGTTACCGCCCGACTACCAACCCTGGATGAGACCAACCTCCACATTTCTTCTAAGCAACCGCCCCAGGCCTTCAGCAAGGAGAAGAAACAAATAAGGAGACATGGGATCCCCCAAACAACTCAGAGTGATCCCCATTAATTAGCACATAGAAGGAGACATAAGTAATGCAACTCATAACCCATTGAATCCATTCTTCCTCAAAACCAAAAGCACTGAGAACCTTCTGAAGGAAGGACCACCTGACCCTATCATAAGCCTTAGCCATATCCAACTTAATGAACATTGCCTTTTCTATGGAACTAGCCATAGAATGAGTGGTATTGGTGGCAATAACAATCCCATCCAGAATTTTCCTACCCACCACAAAACCACTCTGCTCCTCAGAAATCAGCTCTTTGAGCCCCTTTTTTAACTTGTCAGCAATTAGCTTAGATATAATTTTATAAATTACATTGCAAAGAGAAATGGGACGAAATTGACTTAACCTATCAGCCCCATCACACTTAGGAATGAGAGCAAGAAAGGTAGAATTTAAAGCCCTTAGCATCTGCTTATTTCGTTGAGATTCTTGAACAACCACCAAGAGGTCCATCTTGACAATATCTCAAAATTCTTGAAAAAACTCAACCGGGAAGCCATCAGGACCAGGCGCTTTCCCTTTCTTCATCTGGAAAATAGTCCCTTCTAACTCCTCAAGCGTGATTTCACTCATAAGTTTCTCATTCAATTCCCTAGAAACCAGAGGGGGAATACAAGAAAGAACCTGGGCTTCCTCAGGCAATCCCCCAAGCGAGTCTTCCCTAAAAAGAGAGGAAAAATACTGCATCACCTCCCCCAAGATTTTAGGAAAGGATGAAAGTTACTCACCTCTATCCTTCACCAAAATAGAGATAGAGTTATCGTGTCTCCTGGCTTTTACTGAATTGAAGAAAAAAGCTATATTTTTATCTCCTTCTAGAAGCCACTCTATCTGAGCCTTTTGTTTCCAATATAATTCCTCCCTCAACTCACACTCCTCCAGAGCTTTCAAAGCCCGAGCCTCTTCCTGAAGCAACTCTTCAGTAACCCCATCCTCCCTTATCAATCTCGTAATACCATTCAATTCCACCTGAGCAGCTGCCTTAGCTTGGAAGACATTCCCAAAGCATTGACGATTCCAATGCTTGAGATGATATTTCACATGTTGAAGTAATTTTGTAAAGGTATACATTACCGTACCAAAAGCAAGTCTACCACTCCACCAATCAACCACACAGTCATATAGAGACGGGTCCCGCAACCACATGAGCTAGAATCTAAAGGAAGGAGCATGAGGCACACGAGTTGAATCAATAGAAAGATTGATAGGCTAGTGATCAGATCCCCTCCAATCCAGGATTTCAGAACAAGAAGACCACATACCACCAACCCAGTAACAAGAAACCAAGAAGCGATCCAATCTCTCAGCAACACAGTATTCACCAACCCTGCGATTATTCCAAGTAAACTTACCATTACTGGGTTTAATATCCACTAAATTTAGAGCATCAATGTTGTCACGTAGGAGCAACATAGAGGGCTCCAACCTTGCAATACCACCACACTTTTCAGCCAACTCAGATATACCATTAAAGTCTCCTGCCAAAATCCAAGGATGAAAAGGAGCCAAACTGCAGACAAACCTGATGTGGGACCACAGTAATTGTTTACCCCAAATGTCAATAGGTGCATAAATATTAGAAAGGAGTAAAAACTTCCCTGTCTCAAAACTAGAAGCAATCATAGACATAGCAGACTTAGAAGATAACCACCAAAGAGGACAGATCTTCCACGGGTTCCACAAGCAAGCTACACCCCCAGAAGACCCATGGGCACCAATACACTGACAATCCCCATTCCTCCACAACTTAGGAGCCAAACCAAACATAGTCCCAATAGAAAACTTAGTCTCCTGGAGAAAAATAACATCAGGACCTTGATTTCTAACCAAATCATGAACCGCTTTTTGTCTAGGGCCGCTGTTCAAGCCCCTAACATTCCACGATAGAACAATCATTTCAAGGGGCTCAAAAAATGAGAGTCCAGAGTCTTCACTGACCCTGACTCCACCAAAGTCTCACCAATTAGCTTAATCTTTTCTAAATCCTTCTTTCTACCTTTAGCAACTTTTTCTGCCCCACTTCTCTTAAGATCTTTTTGCAAAAGACCCAGCTGAGGAGAAGGCCTGGTACTCCTGGCTGCTTCCGATCCCACAATCCACCCTGGATGAGAAGAATCCCCCCACCTTTCAGGGCATCAACAGAAGGAGTCGACACCTCCGGTATCACTAGCTGCTGATCAATACCCATGTGCAAAGCAACAACATCCTGTGGATTAATAGACGCATCAAGAATAAGGCCCTCCT
>VDFB02358597.1:0-26314 GCA_007258455.2 Sequoia sempervirens
AGTAGTTTAGAAACTACATTTAATTTGCTACAAATTCTATTCTTACATTATTTTGAAATAATATAGATAACTTATTCAAAATTTTATGTCAAGTTGCCTAGCTCTAATTTTTCTAAATTTTTTGCCACTTAAGGGCCTATTTTTTCCATGATGATCCTACACATACCCATGTGAATAAAGCATCTTCAAACGATCATTTCACCTTTCCTAATATTGACATGATAGTGGACTCGATTACTTGAGACATGATTTTTTGTCATTCATGGATGTATTTTCTAGATATAATCAAATCTTCATTAACCGTCAAGATCAATACATGACAACATTTACTACAGCTTGGGGAAAATTTTGTTCCAAGGTAGTCATTCCTTTTGGATTGAAGAATGTAGGTGTAACATATCAATGATATATGGCATTGATATTTCATGATTACATACATAAGATTTTGGAAGATTATGTTGATGATATTTTATCCACATCTTTAAATCAACAACATAATGTGAATATCCTTTGAAAATTCCTTAAGTGAATGTGAAAATATAACATGATATTGATCCAAAAAAAGTTTCTTTGGTGTAGAAAGTAGAAAATTATAGGTTTCATAGTATCGCATAGAAGCATTGAGGTGGACACAAAAAAAAAAGGATGCTATAATTAAATTCCCACCTCCTAGAAAAATTTCTCAATTGCACAATTTGCAAGGAAGAATTCAAGTTATCAATCATTTTGTAGCATCCTTAGCCGACTGAACATTACCTTTTATGCAAATCCTTAAGAAAGAGCTTCAATTTAATTGAAGGATCATAAATAGGGTTTTGATATTTTAAAATATTATATTTCTACTCCACCTATTTCACAACCCACTATGCAAGACAAACTGTTCATCCTTTATACAACATCAGCCCATGCTCTCATAGCATTTTTTACTCAAGAAGATGAAAATAGTAAAGAACATATTTTTTATTACATTAGTTGAACTCTGATTGATTATAAGACATGATATATGATAATAAGAAAAACAATGTTTGGCTCTTGTATTCACAGCTACTAAATTGAGACATTACTTACTAAATGTTGAAGTACATGTGATGATGAAATTTGATCCTTTAAAACACCTTTTCACTAATAAACATTTATCAAGATTCCTAGCTAAGTGGGTTATGATGTTAACTAAGTTTGACCTTAAGTTTGTCTCACAAAAGGAAATTAAAGAACAAGCCTTGACCAACCAATAAGCTAGCACTTCCTCTCCCTTAGCCTTACCTAACAATGATTCATTCCCTGATGGTAATGTGTTGATGATTGAAACTAATACATGTGAGTTATACTTTGATGGCTCTATGTGTAGAACATGCTTCGATGTAGGGGTTATGATAGTCCTACCTACATGAAAACCTATTCCCTTGTCTTACCACTTAAGCATCCTATGCACAAACAAAATAATAGATTATGAAGCATTAATTATTGAATTACACACCACTTTAGCTCTGAGAGCTAAAAATATTAGGATATTTGGTGACTCACAATTAGTTATCAAGCAATTAAATAGATCATATCAAGAAAAGCATGAAAAATTATCAAAATATTAGAATCTCAAAATGAATATGTATTAAAAAAAATTGATTCATATACCATTGATAACATCCCATTAAAAGATAATCAACATGTGGATGCAATGGAGAATGTGGCTTCCCTTATATCTCCTCGAGATCCTTCAAAAGATTTCACACTCACTGTCCATACAATTATGAAATCATCAATAGAATATAAGGTCAAAGAAGTGTCATCAACCATCATGGAAAGTTGTAGTAAATGGTATAAACTAATATTTAATTATTTAAAATAAGGTACCTTTCTTGAGCTAACAACTAAGAATATTCAAGCCCTTTGAATTTTTTTGTCTAGATATATAATCCTTTCCAACATGTTGTTTAGAAGTTCCTTTTATGGTCTTTTAATTAGATTCCTTAAACAATATGAAATCCCCATAGCACTTGTGGAAAGTCATGTAGGTGCTTGTGAATATCATTTTGGAGGAAGATCATTAGTTAAAAAGATAATTAGGATAGGATAATATTGGAGACATATGGAACAAGATTTATTTGAATACATTAAGAAATGTCAAAAATATCAAGAACATAGCAATTTGATTCACACTACCACTTCTAATCTTCATGCCCAAGCTCTTATTTGGCATTTCTTGGTATGCAGTCTAGATCTTATTAGAAAATATCACCACTCTCTTCCTTTGGACATATATTTATAATTATTGCAACATATTATTTCATGAAATGGGTAGAATCCATTCCCCTTATTTCAAAAATTATTGATGTAATATGTCATTTCATATTGGAACACATTATTTATTTCTTTGGAATCCATTCCATGTTAGTTTTGGACAATGGGAAACCATTTAATAATAATCACATGAAGAATTTCTTAGAAAAATTTAACATCCAATATCATTTTTCAACACCCTACTACCCAAAATCTAATGGTCAAGTTGAATCAACTAATAAAACCCTTGAGAAAATCTTAAGGGGGAGAGTAAGCAAACACAAGAAGGATTGGCACATGCAGATGACAAATGCATTATGGGTTTATAGTACTAGTATTAGAACATCAATTGGAAATACTCCTTATAACCTTGTCTATGGTACTAAGGTGATAATTCCCTTGGATTTAGAGATACCTTCATTACGAATCGCTCTTCAAGGACTTATTGATGATAATACTTATAAAGAAAAATGATTGCATTAGCTTGAAATGATTGATGAACAATGCACTAATGTTCTTGAGCATCTTCAAGCTTACTCTAAATAAATGCATCTTATTTTCAATGATAATGTCATCCCTCACTCATTTACTAAAGGTTATTTTTTGTTATTATAAAATAAATGAAATGTCAATTTTACCCCAATTGAAAAAGGAAAATCCAGCCCTAATTGGTTAGAACCTTACATAATTGATGAAAGTTATGGGTCTAGAGCATACATGTGTAGAATAAATGAAATGTACACCTCTTAGAAAACCTATTAATTCCACACATTTGTGTTAGTACTATGTCTAATCTTCCTCCTTGAATAGTGTGAATGATAAAGTAATGTTAGAGTTAGTAGGTAACTCTGTTGTTTTTGTTGCATTGCTTCATTCTTGACAAAAAATCATTGGTGCATGTCTTGAATGCTAACGTAATTATTCAAATTAGTTTTAGGTTGTTACTTTAAGTTTCATAAGTTATTCAAGTTAATATTGTATGTTTTGTTATATTAGATCGTTATATGCATTTAACATTCTTCGATCATGAGTGTATTTAATTTAGCATAACATAATCATAATGCTACATCTAAAAGAAGACTAGGATAATTTTAATTAGATCACATAAAACATGTAGGATCACAAATACATTTATTAAATAGTCTTACAAATATTATTTCATAAATCACATTTCCATCTAACTTAAACACATACATAAATAACCAAATAAAGATGCTCATATACAATGCTACTATGGCCTATGGCTACTAGATTCCTTGGGACCTAGTGATTGCATTTGTCAAGAGATTATTCATCAAGAGATGATAGTGTGTGATCCTTAATTAACAATTGAATCTAGTGCTTCTTGTAGGCCCTAGGCTTTTCCAACAATTGTAGTGTCCCATACAATGGCCTCCATGCACTCTCGCTCTATGCAATCTCTATCTACATGCAGCTTGGAAATCTCCTTGTGAAATCTCTTTTCCTTTGTTGGATCTTGAGATGAATGAAGCACCTCATATGTAGCCTATAGTGCTAATACATCACCCTCAACTCAATCAACACACTTTCGAGCACTCTCATATGCACCTCTTAGCCTTGTGAAAGGCTTGAACAAATCTAGATGTTGCTCCATGATTGGTGGGGGCATGTAGTCTATGTTGATAGTTTTCTTTTGTGATCAAAGGAGGTACTATCACTACAATTTCTTATCAATAGAGATCATGCAACTCTCTCACATAACCTGCAAGATAAAAATCATAAAGATAACCAACAAACATCATTATCTATATAACCAAAGCATGAATATGAGCATAATTACAAAATCATAAGCACAATCATAAATAATGTGTCATCACCTAGCTCTCTAGCCAACTATGTCAAAATAGCCTCATCCTATATAGGATGAATAGAAGATGTACTAGCTTCTCCATGCTTATAAGTATTGGCTCTCTCCACTCATGGGAAATTTTACCATCATGTATTTCTTACTTCCCTCACTCATCAGTTTGTCCTCATCTTACTTTTGCTCCTTGTCCTCCTCCTCATAGTCCATGATAACCTCCTCACTGTAATCCTCCTCTACCTCATTTACAAATAGGTTTGCATCCCTCAACCCTATCTCCTCACATGTCTCCTCCTCATCATCCCTATTATTTGGAAGAGGCCTCACAAAGCCTATAGGATGATCCATAGGAAATACTGGAGTTGGTCGTGTTGTGTCCCACCACTCCTTATATGTATCTATAGTACCCATGTCATCAAGGCTAGAGATTGGGGGTATGTCAATATCCTCATCATTTGAATCACTAGAGACAACATCATCAACTATGAGCCATCTTTTATCTCCTATCCTTTGGTCACTTAACACTGATTGGTTGTAAAATGGTTGTGCTACTAGTGGTATGTATACCTATTCAAATTTTCTCATAACAATATTGTAGTAGAATTGTCTCACTACATAATCATTTATCCCTAGTAGAAATATGTCCCTTTGCACCCTTGTGAAGTAGTGGGTCTCATCTAGCCACTATGATATTAGCTAGTAACTTCTCTATAAGATCTACTAATCTAATAGTAAAACTCAACTCTAGAAAATAGTAGGTCTATATACTATCATTCTCTTATCAATGGGTAATTGAAAGAGTGTGGGTATCACAAGGTGCATATAGAATGAAATCCTGTCAACCTAACGCATGTGATATTCTCCAAGTACCAAACCTATAGTAGTTTACAATGCACCATGTTATCCAACTTGTGATAAATGAACCATCCTAAATCATAGTAGAGATGTGCTAGTGTGTTGTGACCCCATGTATAAATAGTCTTTTGATGCTCCATCTCTTGTATAATGTGCACTATTCCTCCATCTAGGTGTGCTCCCTCACCCACTAGACTAGTACTAATCCTATAGTAAAAATCATAATCCACCTCATAAGTGGTTACCATGAATAGAGTAGCTAGCATAGCTCAATACATGTCCCCACGATCTCCTCTTGAACCAATCCTCCAAGATAGTACTATATATCTACTCTCATCTCCTTATATGAATGGTCCTATACAAAATGGATACTCACCATGAATAGGAAAAAGAAGAATGTGATGAAAATCCTCCAGAGTGAGTAATTTCACCAGTAGGCAGATGAAAGCTATAGGTATCTACATCCCACCTCTCTGGTAACTCCATCAACATGGTATCTCATGGGGGCATGAGATACACCTAGTATATCCATGTATCCTGTAATGTCTCCTTCTCCTCCTTTGATAGCACTATAACTAAATATCATAGGAAACAGAAGAGTCTAATGTTAAGATGCTATCATGATTGAGCGGGAATCTAATACAAAAAAATAAATATATCACCTATGAGGATTATAAAATCTTAAATCTATACATCAATAGTCAAAAAGTGTGCTAAAGTTGCTCTAGGGTACTTTTCTAAGGGTCCTAGACACATATTCCTTTTTTTGGGACAATTTCCAAAAAAAATTATGCTTTGTAACTCTTTCTTCTAGGGTCCTACAACTATCTATAAATATATAAAACATAAAATAAATGCATAAAAAAAAAACTAAGGTAGCTAAGAATCCACTCACTAAATGTTACAAATCACCTTGTGCCACCTCTTCGCATAAGCTCCCTAGTCTAAGAGGAACATACAGTCATACACTCAAAATTGTCATTCACTCGCCATTGAATTCAAACAACAAGAAGGATAAAGAAAAAATGATTACAAAATACTTCACCTTTTACTCTTATATACTTTTCAAATTAGACCATTTACATATTATGGTTAAAACATGCCTTTTTCATTCAAACTAGCATATGGGGGGTTAGGAAACTCTATTTTTTATGCCATATGTTGTATTGGAATAATAATTCCACTCGTGTTCTCATCAAATGTCTATCACTATGTGGTATGGTACTTGGAAATACCCTATGATATGACTTGTGGAATTTGATGTGGTTAGATTACTACCTTGATTCCACCTCCATAAAGCAAGTAAAATCAAGGGAGGGAATATTTCTAACCTCAAATTTGATTTCATGAAGTTAAATAAGAGGATTTTTGAATGACAAATGAATTGGTTTTGCAGGGTAAGGTTCTTGACATTATGGTTTTGCAAATAGCTACAGTGGGGGCTTTATTCTCCCATGTTTGCAAATGAATCCATATGATTATCCTTTTATGAGATAATGTTTACTATTCAAATTCCTTTAGCTAGCAATAGGCATGTAGTGTCATATGGGTGCTAAAGTGGTAGCTAAATGTAGTGTATAAAATTGTACTTCCTTCTTGGAGATGGTACCATTTCACACTTAGTTTGGACCTATTTTAGTACCTTTCATTCATGATGATTTAAATCATCATTAATAAGCCCCTAAGACCATTTATTTTAGATCCCGGGGCTTATTTCAATTGAAATCTTGACAAAATCAACAAATGGATTTAATTTTCTAACATCCCAACATTTTCTCACCTCAAAAATCTAGGGTTGGGCTCATACACTACCATGGGCATATGAGTCCCCCTACATGGGACCCATATGACACCTTGGGAATATGAGTCTCGTGTGGCCCCTTTTTAGGATTTGAGCAAGAAATTGAGAATTCTAATTCAAATTTTTAGTTAATTTTGGTATTTGGGATCTAATAATTGGTAATTTAGATGAGATTCCTATAAAACTAAGGTTTCAAATCATTATTTTATCTATCTAGCAATTTTACCTAAGCAACTTAGAGTTTTTGACCAAGAGAAAGTTTCAAGTATTCAAGAACTAGGAGAAAATAAAGTTGAGGTCTTGGAGAAGCATTATAGTGTTTTTGTATGTCTTCAAGCTCATTTTCAATTCAAGATCTAACATTGTCAAGGATTGATGATGGTTTCCTATAGAGAATCATGATGGATTCTAGGTTGGGGAGATGCAACTAGCCATAAAACCAAGCCTAATGAATTATTTTCTAAGTTATTCCATCCTTAATTATCATTCTACTTTCTACCTAAAGGAAGGTAATTACATTATTGAGGCTTATTAGGGTGATTAGAGATCTCCCAAAGTGACTCGTCATCTTTAAAATTCATTCATGGATCCTATTCTAGCTCATTAGAGTAGAGTTTCATTGCACTTTAGATCTGCTAATCTCGAATGCACATAACATTAGGACTTTCAAACACATTTCCTTTCAAGATCTATTCTTTCTATCAAGGTTTAATTACCAACTTAGGGGTTTGACTAAGGAAAACCCCCCATAATAATATCAACATAATATTTCTTTTACAAGTTTTTAGCACATTTGGATTTGATAGGAAGGAAATGTAGAGATAGGAGAACAACTTTAGATCTTGACTTTTTGATGTAGAGAAATGTGGAGAAACATAGTATCTAACTCAATTTTATCCAATTCACAAAAGGAAACAACTTTCAAAACACAATTCACTAAAGTTGTCCCTAGAAAACACCAATGGGTTTCTAGCCTTCCAAAATAAACAAATGGACTTATCTTTTAGGGAAGGCAATATGAAGGCCAACAAAACACCAATATAGACTCTCAACAAACCCAAAACCAAAATCCCAAATAGTCTCAAGAGAATTCTTTGTGCCAACATTTAGAAACAATAACCCAACCCTACAAAAGGCTACTAGAATGAACCCACTTTTCCAAATGAAGTGTCTTCAAAACACTTTTTCTACACAAAAACTCTTTTGAATATCAATTATTACATCTCAAAACTCCCAATTTCATAAACCATTCTCATATTCAAGGCGTTTACATTATTGTCCCAATAAACCCTCAATTTGTCATGTAAACACCCAAGGTTTTTAGAAAAAAAACTACTATAGGGCCCATAAAATGAAAAAAATGCTTCAAAAAAGTTTATTTAGTTCTGTACAGACATTTCCCACCTTCACAAACTCTATCCCATCAACAATTCAACAAAACCATGCTCTAAACCATCATTTTCATAAGAAAAATGACACTACCCAACCCTAGGGAATCCTCCCATTACACACAAATTAATATTTATTTCTAAATAGGGCATGTAAAAAAAAAATATACTATGGTAATATTCTTTCCCTCCAAGAAATAGCACAATAGTAGGTGGAAGACTTTAATGCAAGATTAAAATTCCAAATAGTGCCTTTTCTACCCTAACACAGGCAGTTCCAGAAAAGTGAAAAGATCTCTCTAAATAAGAAGTGTTAGTTCCTCAAAATAGGTTCAAAAGAAAGGTATTTCATGTGTCTACACAATGGACAATAATTTAGAGCAAATAACACCTGTACGGGTTTCTATAGAGGGAACAAATTCAACAAAAATAGGTAAATACAAAGAAAAAAGCATTTGTATTGATTTTTGGAGTTTCAAAACATTCAACAACCACCTTCTTCAAGCCATGGAGAGATTTAAAAAAAAAAAATTGAACCAAATATCAACTTTCCATTTCCCATAACTAACATTTGGATTACTTAACTCCTAAATTGCATTATTTTCTCAATGTTGCTCTTGACAACATGTTATAACTTTTGCAATTTCCACTTAATTGACCTCCTACTAACACACTAAACACCCTCAAATACATATTATATGGTATTTTAGACCTTATTTAACATAAATAAAACTTTAGCACCCCCTAGACTCCACTACTAACACCTTCTTACACTTTCATTAGATCACATATTGCACTAAGGGTGTAGGTGCTCCTGTAATGTACAACCCCACTGGAAAAAACTCATGCCACATGATTTTTGGTTGATACCAATTCTACCAAGCTTCATACCCATTCCTCTAATCCACAAAATCCTTACATTGATTCTTGTATTGTGCTTTTGCAATTTTCCCTGCACTTTTGATTGGGTTTATTCTTGAAAAGGACTATGTTTTTATGTCTAGACCTGATGTCTGTCCTCTTTGTTCAAAACTTGTTTGCTTCCTCTTGCTATACTTATACACAAACAATGGTTATCAATTCCTTGAACTATCCTTCTCTTTACCTCATCCCCATGCTTGCAGATTCCCTCAATACTTTTCCCAGCCTATCCTTTTATCCCAGTCATTAGACTTACTATTTTATTAGTCTTTTGTAACATCTTACTAACCTGATGTTCCATTGCATTCACTATACCATCAGACACCTTACACCTTTCAACTCTACTTGCTATCAGAGGACACACAGTGGTCCCTACTAGTACATTTTCATGAAAATTCACTATCAACCCACATTTCAAACCTCTACTCATCTTCATACCCGTTGTCCCTATGTTCTTAGTCTTAGGATTGATTACAACATCACAAATTTTTATTTCTTTCACAACATTTATAGGTTCCTTTCTTCCACACATAATGACATTTTCTTTACCCTTGAGATCTTCTACAAGTGGGGTTAAAACAAAAGAATAACCATCTTTCTCTATGGTGTAGGTATTTTCCCTTCCATCATACATGGCAAGACTATCATATTGCCAAGGTATACTTAGGAGTAGGTCACACCAGTCCATATGTAGGATATCACAGAAAAAAATATCACTATAATCCCTAACTTGAAAATCTACAACATCCTTTTCATTAACTAACAAAGATTGACCATCACTCAACCATGACACCTTATAAGGAAATTCATGAGGTATTTTTTCAAATTAACTTGTTCACCATCTTAGTAGAAACCATGTTTCTAGTTGATCCAAAATCAATGACAATTCTACATACCTTATCCTTACACTTACAATTAGTTTTCAAAAGGCTCTTCCTTTGCAATGGCCCTACCTCTTTTGCTACCTTCAATACTGTCTTCCTCACCATCAAAATCTCCCCTATTTTAAGATTAACCCTCTTACTTATAGAATGATTGCTTTCACATTCCTTCTCTTGAACCAATTGTTCTCTCCTATCAATTCTATTTTCACCACTTGATGAACTACCAACTCTTTCAAGACATTTCCAAGATGGATGACCACATTCATTGCATGTGTAACATCTCCCTACAAAATCATTAGAACTTATACAAACATTAAACCTTCCTCTACCTCTAAAATTGCCTCTAACATCAATACCTTGTTCTTTAACTTATTTCTCCTTCTTTTTCTTCAAATTATTGCTTTAGTGTAGAAATTACTCCTCTCCCTCTTGCACTAGTACCACCTCTTCCTCTCACTTATTTCTCTTGTCTCCTCTTAAGTTTCTCCTCCACCCTGATTGCTAATTGAAAATATTCTTCAACAGATTTGGCATTAGCAACCACAATTTCATCTTGAATATTAAACCTCAAACCACCTAGATACCTAGCCACCTTTTTAGCCTCATCCTCATCCCTTCTAAAATTCCAGTTTCTACCCAGAAACCCTAAATAAAGACTAAATAGCCTTGATTGGCATATGAGTCACAGTGTACATTAAAATTCAAAATTTCAGGATTACAAATGTTTTTTCAAGAATCTTTAGTTTTCCATGTGCACCTCCATTCAATTTTAGTCCATTATTCAAATTTTGAGTTTAATTTTCTAGGTTACATAGTTAGATTTGCATAACATTTACATTTCCTTCTTTCTAAGCCTTTTCCTAGTGGTGAACCCTCTTTTATCCTTAATCATTCCTAAGGAAACATTTGTAACCATATTCCATTCCTCAATCAAGTCAATTGGTTGAGGGATCTTGGTTTCCTTTAATTAACTAGAGGAAATAAGCCCTTATCCCTTGTTCCATCTCCTAAAAGGTGCAACCCTATTTCTATGTGTTTAGATGTAACTCTTATGCAAAAGTAAAAATATTGAATTAATGTAAGTGGGTGTAAGGACGTTCTACTGAAGGATCTCATAGGCCATTACATTTTTCAATTCAAAACAAGTTCTATGTTGTAATTAGGTGAAGATCCAATATAAATCTATCTTCTTGTTATTCTACTTTTATTTCATTACTAGAATAAGTTGTTAAGGTGGACTAAAATATTACATTTGATCAACCCT
This sequence comes from Sequoia sempervirens, assembly GCA_007258455.2. NCBI lineage: Eukaryota > Viridiplantae > Streptophyta > Pinopsida > Cupressales > Cupressaceae > Sequoia > Sequoia sempervirens. The sequence goes on from VDFB02358597.1 coordinate 11,216, forward strand.
TAAAATAGCATTAACATTTGTTAAGGGAAACTTAAAACCAAAATCATTAGGGAATGAACATCCAAGAAGGTACTGGTTTAATTTAATTATGTGATTATTTAATTCATATAGATAATTTGATCAATGCAATTAACCTTATTTTTTTAAATTGGAGTATTTTCTAATTTACTCATTAATAAATGAGGCTCATAGTATTAGCCTATTTATTAGATTCATTTTTAGATATATAAAATTATTTGTATTCCTTCAAGCTATGTATATGAGTTAGCATGTCATAATAAATGTGAACTTCACAGTAGATAGTTAGATCAAAGCTACTTTTAAATTGGATGGCCTTCGTGATTTTATTATTATTTTGATTGGAATGATAATTTAATTCAAATGAAGTTAGTTAAATATTGAGTAGTAAATTAACCCAATTAAATAAATATCATGAAGGGATGATGTGGAATCAATGATGGTGTTGGTGATGGGAGTGAATTATGTATGATTATTACAAATAAAAATAATATTGATAGTCTTAAATATTTTCTTAATTATAAATAATTATAGTTTCTTAAAGTCACAATTAAGAATTTCTACTATGCTAATAAGTACTACCTTAATGAGGAATACTTGATGATTTACATGCATCGGTGGTAGATATTTAAAGGACCACCATAATACTAGCATTGACCAAACAACTATACAAAAACATGTGATTGTGACATGAAAGCTTGTTGTGTTGCAATAAATCAATATTTGTGATATATAATCAAGATAAATAAGCCTAGGTTATAGATAAATATGGAATGTAAATTAGTTTATTTATGCATAATAGGCTACTCAATTGAATGCTAAAGTTATATGTTATGCGTAGTGTGCTTGTATGTATTAGAGTATAGTGGTCTATGGGTGATTGGTTTGTATAACATGTAAATGAAATTGATTCAAAATTAAATGTACTACACGTACTCAATGTGTCTGGTGTGCTTATGCATAATACAACTATTTTACATTTATGTCCTTTAATAATTTTCACGTAATTGACTCAAATAAAATGTAAATGGTTTTCATTCAAATTATTGTTGAGTTGAATGGTGTACCTAATATAGCTAGCATATGTTTGATAGAGAATGATATCCAATAGTAGATTATTCAATAGATATTGTTTGTGGGTTGAGTTTAACAATGTTGTATCATCATACATGTGTGTTCTATTATTGTTATTGAAAAATATTATGATCATGTTAAGAATACCATGATCTTGGTTGAGATGATTAGGACATTACTTCTTGCATTATTAATTAGTACATGGTAGTTTTAAGAGACATTTTTATTTTTAGATGTCCTATATGGACTAAACTTATTATTAATAGGGATAGATTTTTATCCATCCTTGTTTTTAAGTATGTATTATTTCTGATATTTAATATTTTAAAAGGAATAATTGTTGATTGTATATCAAGAAATATGTTGTGTAGCATGGTGTAACATTTAGGGTAGATAGTAATTGAGAGAAAGGGTAAAAGTATTCAATTACTTTATTATGAGTTAGTGGGGAATTGTGTTAGTGGTTTATCATTGAAAGTTACATTAATACATCACTTGAACTGATTTTACCCTATGTTTTTTGAACAACCAAATATGAATTGGTTCAATCTGAAGTTTTCGAACTATGGTTCCTCTATGAATTATATATATAAGCAAGGCTATCAAAGATGATCCCCAAAGGAATCACGTCTAACCCCTAGGCTTGTTCTCTTTTTATTACATTGTGTTTGTATAGTTAGTGACTTGATTGTGCCTTCTAATTATGAATGTGCTTGTAGTACTAATTAAGTCTATCTTGATGATGTAAATTTCATGCCTCTATTTCAAATCCTACTAGGATTGCCTAAAAATTTTAGTTACTCAACTAAATATTATAATCTATATTTGTTCAAATGTTGTTATGGATTTTTATGAATAATATGCTTTGGAAACAAAATTTTGTCACTTATTCAAGTGTTGTAATTTAAATTTGTAATTTTTTTTTTGTCCTTAACTGTAGTTTGGTTAAATTTTTTTTGTATTAGAACAATTAGGTGAATTTATAAAGACATCAATATATGTGAAGGGAATGTTTGGTATCAAAATGGTTTGCCTCTTATGATTTTGAACTTCTATGAGAGTTCCCATGTCATGTAGATCATCCCCATTATCACTCTTATCATCATCATTATTACCATTCATATCCTCAATCTTATCAACATTCATCACATCATTCCTGACTACACTAGCTTTCACAAAGTTAGTTGAATTATTTAGCATTGTGTTGGTGAAAATATTCAAATTTTGGTTAGGTGGGGCAACTGAATTATTGTATTTTCCATTAACACCACCTAGTTGGATATGATTAGAATAAATGAGGTTTTATACTTGAATTTTAAGACACATGCATCATTCTTTTTCATTTCCACTTTGTCAATAATATTAAAAAAATGAAGTTTGGTTATAATTTGGAGACCTAAGGGTTTGGTTATGTCTATAGGTTTGACCAAAGGTAAAAGAATTAGAATCTTAATCAAAATTTGTAACATGACTGAATGGAGGGAATTGAGTAGTGGGGTAAATTTTCCATCCCTAGGTTAAAAATTTGTATGGGATATAGATTATTGCAACAACTTGAGGTTTGACATGGTTTGTTTGAGATGGATTTATCTTTAAAAATTTCTTGTTTCCCTTCTTATTTTTTTTTTATAATTGTTTTGATGTGCATGCATAGATTTTTTAGTATCTTTTGATGAAGATTCCTCTTCGTACTTATTAGTCAAATTGTTAGGACTTTTCCCCTTATGTTATTTTGAAAGTTATCAATGAGAATTCTTTGGATTTATGCATCAAGAAGAGTTATATTGAATTGTGATAATATCAATTGATAGAGACTTATGAAATCTATTACTTTCTTACCTTGTCTTTGTTTGCATTACATTAAATTAGTTATGTTGATTTTGGGGGAAATGTGCAATTGGAAATGGTAGAGGAAAGCATCAACAAGATCATTAAATGAGTGAAATGATTTATTTATTAATGAGAAAAACCACTCCAAGGCCATGTTCTTCAATGACCTAGGAAATAGTTTATCCAAGATCCTATCTTAAAAAATAAGTCAATACATAAGGTTATAATTGTGGATATATCATTGTATTTATCAAAGTGGACTATATCTATGTTTTGTGGCATTTGTGCTTTCAATATCTCTAGTGACAATGGGTTTCTTTTGACATGTTGTGATGGTTGTCCATTTTCAATTTGGTTCAATATTGATATTTGTTGTTGAAGGGATACCACATTTTGTAAGAGTTGGTTTATGATTGAATCATTGGTTGTCATATTTTAGGAATAAGGTGAATATGGTGTAAGTGTATATGTGTTCATTGGACTACTATATTGCAATTTTATGAGGCATATGATGTCTTTGGAGATATGATGTTTGAGTTCACAAAATCGTAAGAATTCCTAGTGGAAATATCAAAATTTGGAGCTATACTTGTATTTGGCTGCATCATTGTGATAATAGTTGGATTTGTATATGTGTAAATACAAGCTATATTTGTAGGGAGAGAAACATGAATCCCCCCTTAACATTGAGTGTACCCCAAAGCTTGAGAGAAACTAGCCATTTTAGGTACATGACTGTCTATGATGTAGGATAAAATATGCATTACCTCTAATCCTTGAGAATCATCAAGTAATTTCCTCATGTTATCTATTGTAGGGACCACTATGCTAGTGATATATTCCATCCTCAGATAGTCTTGAAGTTTTTCTAAGGATTTATCTAATTGTTTCAATTTCTCTTTAGGGACATGGGCCACCATGGTTTCAACATCAGTGATAGTGGTTAATGGTAAGGTTGAACGAGAATTGTGGAATTATTGATGGAGTCCAAAATGGGTTAAGTATTTTAAAAAACTTGTCATCAGAGGGTTGGAGAACTCAAGATTCATAGTGTATGTGAAAAAACATGAGATGCGATGAGTCTCAAACTACGTCGAGCATTGAAGTATTGGCAATAGGACACAAGGTTGTAAAACTCATGAAAGTTTCACAACACTAAAAGTGAACCTAATATGAATACCAAACTACTATATAAGTATAAAAAATCACTTAGAAATAGAAAGTAACAAGTTGAAGAAAATAGGAACCACAATAAAAAAAGGTCTCAAGAAAAAAATATTGGACAAGACAAGAAAGACAAAGTCACCTAAGGGAATCTAAGTCATCGTCAAGGGTTCTAAATTTTTGAAGTTGGAATATAGACTAAACTAATTAAGGATTCTAATTCGACTCGTAGATAGTTGTAACAATAAATAAATTTTAATATTTTTCTTAATCTATTCCAATTTAAAGCATAATACAAGTATTCTTGACAATCTCAAATATGCTTAAACAAAGTTGAATGCGAATTTCATTTCTGAAATGTAACAATTGACTAATTGTAATATATAAAGACCTGATAATATTAAAGTTTGAATGAAAATTTTAACCCTAAGCAATGTAATTTCTTTAACCAAATAAACTAAATGCAAAAAATATTTAGAATATGCAATTATGAAACTTAAATAGATCTAAAAATTCAAGAGAACTAAGTAGAAAAAGATAGACAACTGTAAAAAAAATATGATGCACTTATACAAGGACAAGGCCACCCAAGGGAGAATGTTTCCTTGTTAAGGGTTTTGAAAACTAAAACTTTGAATGTTTGACTTATTTTTTAAATTTATTCTTCCTATCTACAAACAAGTTTTATAGTGATTTTTTTTCTAGAATTTTTTAGTGCAATGGAAATGAAAATGTATGATAATTTTTGGAACAAAATGACACATTTTTAGATGTAATTTTTAAATGAAAATATGATCTAAATTATTCAATACACTGTAATGGAACCTATGATGCAATATGAATGCAATATTTTAGATTTGTGTGACCCTTTCTTGATACAAATATGAAACCTTAAATGAAAATGAAAAATAAAATGATACCAAAAAAAAAGCTATGATGTCAAATATTAGGTCCAAAAAAATGAAATGTAAAATTGTGGGGATGCATAAAGTTAAATTTTGAAAACCAAAGGTATGTTCCAAAATTTCTAGGATTTGAATAGGATGGAAATCAACAAGGTGCTTAGATTGACTTACAACCTCCAAGATGAGTAATCAGACTTGGTTCTGATCCTTTGGAGTTTTTAGAATGAATTGGAGTGATTTCCCTAATTAAACTCTATGAATATTATGATACATTCAAAATCCAAAAGGTAAATAGATAAAGACAATGATTTGCATATAGATATGGAAAATGTAGACTAATGTGTACCTATCACAAAAATTTGGATTCAACATGCCAAGAGGAACTTATTCATCTAGTGGCGAATGGGTCTTTGATAGGGGGTACTAAAACTGTATTTGCAGTCTTCTGGTGCTAGATTTGAGATCTTGACTCCTAGTTGTAAACCTGTCGAAATGTTGTCAATAAATTCCATAGGCAATTTCTCATGAAGGATGGTGACAAAATATGCAACAATTGAAAAATTTACTTCAATCTTCCATTGATCCTTTCCAAACCTAGAACTTGCACATTCAAAGAGGGAGAAAATGTTGTGCTATATAGAGGCTTGTCTTAGTCAAACTCCATGTAAGTTTTCCTACTTCCACAATGGAAAAATGTCAATGATAAATAATAATGGAAAGGAAGGAATGTTGAAATCATGTAATTCTTTATAACTCACCACCCTTGAATGGCTACCTTTAAGGATGCAAGTTATACACGTAACCTCAAGGATTTGGATCTTTCTTTTGTTGAATGCTTGAATTCTTTGGAGACTTACAACAAGGGTTCACCTTCACAAAACATGAATATGAACACACATAAATTGACATATAATTTTACATGATGTTAGGATCTTGAATTATTATAATAATGCTCTCAAATTCTACTCTTGACTTGATCTTGACAATAGTTTTTCCTCACGAATGCTAAATACTGTGTGTTATCTTTCAAATTGTAAAATAACTATGTATTTCTAGGTTTTCATGAGTTTTTTGAAAATTAGATTCCAAAATCTAACACTTCATATTTGAATTTTGGATGTTGAAATGTCAAAAAAAAAAAATTGGATTTGGTTTCAGGCTAAGAAAGGGGACCCATTTGCTAATGGGAAAATAGTTGTTGGCCCAAATTTCCAAGATACACCTAGTCAGAAGTAAAATAATAATTGGTTGTATTTATTTAGTGCTTGTGATCATTTGGAAAATGGTAAAAGTTAGGCTTTGGAATGCATAATTTAAAAAATTACATGCTTAATTAAGTCTAATAAATTATGGGGACAAAACATAATGTGAAATTGTTAAGGTATACAATTTTCTACACTACACTAGTCGATATGTATCCTTCATTTTTTGTTATTATTATAAAGTGATCTAAATACTTGAAAATATATCAAACAAAATCTTAAGGAATTTGTGATTTGAATTATTATTTAATGAAAAATGATAAGATAAAATAAAACTATTATAAAAGAAAATAACTCTTAAAGATGAGATAGATGTGTTTAAATATCTATAATAATATATCCTTATTTTCTCTCTCCTATTGGGAGGACATATATTATAATTGTGTAATAAAATTAGTCTATGAGAAGGTCACATTGAATCCTCCCTCTATCCTTATTTCACTAGTATAATTATTTAATTTTCTCTTTTTTGTTAAGGAGTTTTTTCCCATGTTATTTTTACCCTATCTCTAGTTATGAGAGTTTTATTTATTTGTACATGGGTACCTCATTAGGTATTTTAGAAAAAATTAATCAATGCATCAACCATTACATTCTTCATCAACATTTTTAGCTTCTCCCTAAGCTACTATTAAGGAGTGGTGTTGGAGTAATTAGGAAAATAACTTGATAATTAATTAATCATTAATTAATTATTAGGTCCACTATTACTTTAGTTACTTAAACCAAAATTAATATTTCCTTGTATTATTTGATTGGATTATTTATAATTCAAGTAATCTCATTGTTTGATATTAGGCCACTTGTCACAATACAATAAATTCCCTATCTAAGGTTTGCATCTTTTCTTTTATAATATAACTCATTTGTACTATGTTTGTGAAATTAAAAGTGGAAAATAAGGGTTTCATCCCTTTAGAACAAGGCCCTACAAGCCAATGGCCAAGAAATGAGAAGAGAAACAAATAATGGGTACAAACCCTTAGAACAAGGCCCAACAGGCCACCAACAACAAGAAATCACCGCACTGACAACAAAGAACAACCAACACTTGGTCACAAAAGACTAGGAGGGATAGGACACCAAGGACTAAGAGTAGTCCAAGCTAACAAAAAACTTACAATCCCTTCCTAGTACTAAAACTAGGAGCAACCAAACACATAGAACAAGGACCCTACAGTAGTAGGCCAGTAACCAACCTTCCACTTAGAAGGCTATAATCCAATTGCAACAATAGACCTATAGCAGATCTCCCACTCAAAGTAAGCAAACCAGAGTCTTACATGCTCAAAAATGTGAATGGGTAAGAATTATCACTTGCAGCAAAGAAATGTTCATCAAGAGGCATCGAACAACTTGAAACCAACCCCAAGACCACCTCAATAGGCTAGGGCTCCCCCCTATGGGAGAGGAAGAAAAGGGGACCAGAACTACCATTAGAACCTCCCTCTCGAGCAAGAATGTTCCACCTCAATAGGAACCAACAAAGTAGAGATGCAAAAACCACCACACCTACAATCACCAACTCCACTTCAATAGGAGCGATATTCACCTCAATAGAACATTGTGATTGTAGGAACAAGAAGCAAGAAAGAACATTAGTAGTATGGGCCCACAGCTCCTCCCAAGGCATTTGTTTGGAAGAAAAATGAGGGATAGAAAAATCCTCCTAGAATAATCATTCTTATATTTTCATTCAATTGATAATAAAATTACAAGTTAATCTCAATATTAGATGCTTGTGAGGATCCATTATTTTCCCAAGGAAGGATGAGCATAATCATTTATTTGATATTTATATGGTGTCATAATAAGAGATTTGGGGTCTAAATCACACTTATTTCAATATCACAAGAGAAAAGACTAAAATTGATCTCAAACATCCACTTGGATACTAATGTCGCTGGAAGAGCCATAATGATGGATTGACATTTATTCTTTTCTTTGTGTGTTAATAAGGATTAATTTGATAATGCAAATATGTACCTAGGTTAACTCTAAAACTATTGTAAAGTACATTATTTATGGGTGATCCCACAAAACTACATAAAAGATTAAAATAAATATCAAAAAGATGTACCTAGGTTAACTATGAAACTATAGTAAACTGGACATAAGAAATAATTAAAATTATATAACAACTCTCAAGAAAATAAAAATCAAATAAACCTTAAATAAATAAAATCATTTTTAAAGTTAATAAAAATAATATGAACAATGCCAACAAAATAAAATAATTCTTAATTAACTTGTCAAGTAAAATAAAATTTTACAATTAAATAAATGAATTTGACATTAATATATTGAAGATAATTTAATAATAAATTTGATAATTCATTAATGAATTTTTTTTTTTTTTAAGAAAATATAATAAATTTAAATTTAATTTGAAAAATGTGATACAAAACTTTACCATATATTTTAAAATTACGAACTATTATTGTAGTACCCCTCCATTCTCACAGGATGTGCGAATTGAAATTACGGCTAAGGAATCAAAGAGGGAAGATGGGACAAGAGCTTCTAATGGTATTTTTGTGAGTATGATACTACATTATGATTGCATTTAATTGGTGATGCTTTTATATAGATGTAGTATTAGGTGGTGATGCAGTGAATTAGTAATTGTTCATGATAATATGATATGATTTGTTAGTTTAGAAATGATTAATTTATCGGTTATATTATATTGTTTGGATAGATGTGATGAAGGACAGTGTAGCACCACTCGTTCGCGGGTGCCCTGCTACGCTGCGAGTCCTTCTCACAATACAATGCTTTAATTTTATATACGTATGCACATGTACACGACTTCATTTGTATGTAGGGATTGCAGGTACATAGTCTCGATTCCACCTGCTTCGGCAAGACAGGGCGAGCACCAATAACCCAACGACATAATGTTGAAACAGAGATGACTTGGAAGTCATCCTGTCCCATGATGTCAGACCGTCTTGTTTGATTGGTATTGTACATTTTTTTGTAGTTGTCGTTATTGTGGTTTGTGGTTGTGTTATGTCGTATTTTATTAATGTTGGTATTTTATAAGCTATGATTTATTTTATTTAAATGATGGAAATGATTGTTTATTTTAATGTTAGATTAAATTGTATTTAAAATTTTAAATGTTTTATTTATTTTTAAAAGTCATGAGTTTATTAAATGATAATTAAAATATTAAATTGTGTTTTATTATTTTAATTAATTATCTTGTTGAGGATAATTGTTAGAATAAATTATTTAAAATTAATTAGATAATGTGCTTTGCAAGTAAAGTTGTAAAAAAAAGGAAATTAAAACAAAAAGTATTGAAAATAGAAAAATAAATAAATAAAAGAATGAAAAAGTTGTGTGAACGAATGAGAATTGAGATTTAAATGAAAAGCTTACTTTTAAAGAATTAAATTCTTTTATTCTAGATTTTTGTGAGCTTTTTGAATAAATTGGAATATCTTTTATTTAATTAAGAATTTTGTGAGCTTTTGGACACCTGAGAGGGTTTATTGAGATGAAGTTGGAAAATAAAGGGGTTATGCAGTTTGAATCTTACGAGTTTTTAGGAAGGATATTTCCATTCTTTTGAAACTTTTGGGAAGAGTCTTGGGATTAAGGATTGGGGTTGGGAGATTGGAGCACATAGTGCGGAGAGCCAGTTCAAAGCGGCTTAAAAGCTCTTCCATTAGAGAGCCCGATTCAAATGGAAATCATCATGAATTCCGAATAAATATGAGGACTCAGGTTCAGATGTTTCATCTCTTTATACATTTCAAAAAAAAAATTATATATAAATAAGTAGCTTTGTTTGAAGTATTCTTTTAACCAAAGGTATTATTTGCTATGTGTGTGTTCTCACGGGGTTTACGGTAGTTACAACTTGGTATCAGAGCCAAGGTTGCAGCACTGGGATCTTTGGGTAATGTTGCTACCATGTTTAGTTGTGGTGAGTCGTTGTGTCAATACGGATATAGTTCTACCCTTGTGTCATTCGGGTGTAGATGAGCATGTTGAGTCTCAACTTGTTGAGGGTGAGAGTTATGTTGTTCAACATTCTCTTGTGTGTTCTCTTAACTTTGAGTTTGAGTGAGGTCAAGGTGACTTTGAAATTAGTTATATTGTCTTATCTTCGTGCATCTTCTCTTTGCGTGTATGTTTGTTGACCTTATATTATGTGAATTCTTTTTTCTTTTTCTTTTTTTTCCTCATTCTACCTCTTTTGATGTATGTGGGCGTTGATTGTATTCTATGTAATTTTAAGGCTATGTGCTGAAAATTCATTATATGTAATGAAGGTTAGAAGTAGAAATAGATAAAAGAATGACTTTAGTGTTATCCTAGATTGAGATTGCATGTATTTTTATTGAATTATACTATATAAGTATAAAAGGAATGTAGCACAGTATAATCATACTGTCAAGTAGTGATTCATTAAAATAATTATGATGATTCCTTTACGATTGGTGCAAGTGAGTGACTTGATCATGTAACATGTATGAAATATTGTTTAGGGTGAATCTTCAAAATTAATTTAACAAACTTAATTTTAGTGTGTGCCTTGCAAAGAAATCACTTCTTCTATCTCCTTGTGTTCTTGGATGCATAAGTTTTAAGGGAATGCTCTAGGAGTACATTGGTTATTAAATGCTTATATATGCTAGTTAATTTTAAGTTTTATGAAAGGAAGTTGTGCATAACAAGTTTAGGAATAAATTTGAGTTTTCAAAATTTTCTTCATAAGTATAAATTCATAGGTGAAGTTGATCATATATTATTTGCACTAGTATATAGGGAAAAATCTTATTGAATTGAATTTTGTAGAATGCTAGAAGTGTGGTAGGAATGTTGCATTGTATGAGTGTAATTAGGTGTATGGGTAAAACAATCTCCTATGTATTTTCATGAAGTAAAAATTTAAATATTTTGATTTTTTAAAAGTGTTGTACTTGGATGGTGTTTAAAGGCCTTGTGTTGATCAAATAAATGTTTTACCATAGGAGAAAATGTGATGATGTATGTCCATTTAATGAAATCTTGAATTAATACAAAATTGATGTGTTGTGGGGTGTGATTGATTGACGATTCTTCTTAATTGTTATTGAATCTAGTATGTAAATAAATGGTAATGTTTTGGGTTGAAAGAAAATGCATTTTGACATGTATGTGATGTGTTTCTATGTTAAGTGCACTCTCCCCTGTAAATGTAAGTGATATAGCTTGGGTGCAATGTTGTTTCATGAGATGACAATAAAAGTTTCTTTGTGTGCGTATTATTATGAATGAGGGAAGCAAATAGGAATTCTATAATTGAAAGACATTGATGTTTATCTCTCGTAAAGTGTATGATGTAGTAAATGGTGATAAAAAAATATTTTTCTTGTGAATCAAGAAGATTATTATGTGATAAAAAAAAGAGTATGTTTATCTAGGAGAAAGCGGATGAGAAGTGTTTAGGCTTATGGTATTAATTCTAACTTTAAGGGAGTTGATAAAATTGATCTTTGAACTTGAGGAAGAGGATAATGTTGATATTTAAGGAATTGTAAAAGTGATTAAAGAGTTTATAAATTCAGAAGAAAAGTATGGAGGATGTTGGGAGTACTTGTTTTGATATATAGCATCAATCATGTATGTGCATATGAGAATAAGGAAAATTCATTTTCTATAATAGTAGGTATGAATGTACTCCTTGTTTTGTGGAAACCAGTATCTGTGCAATGTTTGTGTGTTGTGTTAAACCCGTGCTTGCTTTGTGTGCCCATGGGATGGTGATACTGTGTACCCATTCATGGAGACTATATTGTATTTGTTGGTGTGGAAATTAGCCATACCATTATGTGTGCTTGTATGTTTATTACCTGATTGAGGGCCAACCCACGTGTGGTTGAAAATCTATACATATAAGAGTAGCCAAAAGCTAGTTTCATGGATTCTTTTCTTTTGGTTCTCTAGTCCCTCAATCTGTGAAGGGGTAGTAGTAGCCACAAAGTTCCTTGGGCGGAGTGTGTAGCGTACGCATATTGCGACGCAGAGTATTCTTAGCTCAACCGATCCCGAGGAAACGTACTCACTACTTTCCCTTATGATGGATCGGGGTACTTGATTCATATGTGCCAGCCTAAACCCCACAGTTTTGAGTATAGCAGCATTGGTTGTTAGTATTGGTCTGGCCGTCCATAGGGACGTTGAGCTGACATTAGCGAGTGAACCTCATCTGTATGAGAGGTGAAGCTCGAGTAGCCCCATATTGATATGCCCATATATGTATTGCATACACCATATTTGCACATGTTCCGACATGATGCAATAGATACGATGCCACACCCCACTGATGTTCCGACACAGTGCTGGTGATGATGCCATGTTGTTGATGGTAGCGAGCTGGGCTCAAGGACATGATGCCACATGATTAGACATGTGAAGGTGCACTATGAGATGTGCTATGATAGCCTACTTGTGTGATGAGTGTAATGGGGCCTCACACATTTGTAGAGGGATACTCATGTTTGCTTTTGACAGTGTTTGGGTCGGTTAGCATATGGGTATGTCCTGGCCATGTATACCTCTGGCGACGGCGAGTACCTACATGTGCCTTCTCCATGAGGTATCGCTATGCAGGGTGTGTCTAGCACGTGCCTATTTCCGCGGAGCCACAGACACACTGCCATGCGGCATACGACCAGTGTGTGCCTTCTCCGACTGGTGTATGACCATGCCACACTGCGATGTGATGCGGGATGGAGGCCAAGGTGCACATCCTATGCGGGAAACCAAGGAGTGCGTGGGCCACTTGGTTAGTCCATGTCGCGTGACGACGCGAGGCAGAGTGTAGTCGAGAAGCACACTCTGGGTCATGTGGATGGCATGCTCACTCTGCACCACATGAGGGCTATTGTTATAGCTGGACAATGTTCCCTCCTTCCTCGTTTGGTGGCTAGTACCTAGTCACACAATGTTGTATTGTGCAATTTTGAAGATTGAGGACTTCCTTTATGATTGTTGATGATTTTCAATTGACCTTGAAGGCTGACATTTTGTTTATGTTTGATTGTAATGGTTTAGCCACACTTTGTGACTTATTCTCTCATAGCCCTCGTGGTTACATTTGATTTAGTGTTGACATTGCGCGCATTTCTTCCTTTACTGTTGAAATTGAATCTTATTTGATATTTGTTTTATGACTTTGGTGGCTAAACTAGTTTATCCTTGTTGTTTTCGAGGTCGGCCATGTGTTGTATTGTGATTCCTCTCCAAGGACGTATTAGGCAGACTTGGTGAGTGTATACGAGGAAGTAGATGCAGGGAACCTTGAGGATGGGGGTATGTGAGGCTATTTTATAGCTAGGACCCACTACCCACGTATGTGTGATGACTATCTCTTGGAGGCTAACCACCTTGTACAACAAGAAATGGGTCATAGTGGTCTTGTTTGGATGGTCTCGCCATGTGTGTGTGGCCTAACACCATCAAGCCGCTGAGTGTGAGGTATGGATTATGTGAGATGGATATTGGCTCTTGGGTCATGGATTTTGTTTCATGGTTTAGTATGCTGCTTTCCGACATTCAGATGGACCCTTGTGTAGCCTTGTTATGTGGTTCCCAGTAATGTGACTGTGTATGTATGTGTTAGAAGAATAGTTCTTATATTTTGTGCCTATTAATGTGAAAGAGGGATAACCATGTTGTCTTAAATATGGGTATATTGTCACTCTGTGGTATAAAATAGATTGGATATTATTGAGAATCATAAATTGTGACTTAAAATATATTACTGAAACATGATATGGTGTGTATTTTGTTAATTTCAAGTAATCATTTGATGTGTTTTACTTCTATGATATTTTGAAGATGTTTGTTGTGTAAATGGAAAATTGAGTTAATAGGAGTACTTGCTTTGTTATTAGTGCTGAAACCAAGTATGTTATTGTAAGAGATGTAAGGATTTATAAATAAAAGTAGTTAAGAAGATATTATTTTCAAATGTGAATCCGGATAGTGATTCTAATTGTAATGATTCAGAAAGAGGGTGTACATCAATTATAGATTAGAGGAATTTTGGTACTAATGTGGTTATGTTTCCATTTTGAGCCATGTGACTTCAAGGAGTAAGTCGAGTCTTAGGGGGGGAGGATGTAGTACCCCTCCATTCTCACTTGGGATGTGCAGGTAGTCTGGCTAAGGAATCAGAAGAGGAAGATGGGACAAGAGCTTCTAATGGTATTTTGTGAGTATGATATTACATTATGATTGCATTTATTTGGTGATGTTTTTATATAGATGCAATATTAGGTGGTGATGCAGTGAATTAGTAATTGTTCATGATGATATGATATGATTTGTTAGTTTAGAAATGATTAATTTATCGGTTACATTATATTGTTTGGATAGATGTGATGAAGAACAGTGTAGCACCACTCGTTCGCGGGTGCCCTGCTACGTTGCGATTCCTTCTCACGAGGTGTTTGTATTTAAATAGATATATTGTGCACAACATTGTTTGTATGCAGGGATTGCAGGTACATAGTCTCGATTCCACCTGCTTCGGCAGGACAGGGCGAGCACCTATAACCCAACGGTATAATGTTGAAATAGAGGTGGCAATGAAGTCATCCCATCCCATGATGTTAAATCTTGTTTGATTGGTATTATACATTTTTGTAGTTGTCGTCATTGTGGTTTGTGGTTGTGTTGTGTCATATTTTATTAATGTTGGTATTTTTTTTAAGTTGTGATTTATTTTATTTAAATGATGGAAATGATTGTTTATTTTAATATTAGAATTAAATTGTATTTAAAATATTAAATATTTTAAAAAGTCTTATGTGTTTATTAAATGATAATTTAAATATTAA